>CAJNOQ010005643.1:0-14933 GCA_905250885.1 Didymodactylos carnosus | reverse complement strand
TCACCAGATCGTCGGATCGGTGACGACACGTGCTCAAGCAAAACAAAGTTTTCAAGATGATAATAAGAGGAACGCGATATCAGATCGTTCCTGCGATACCATCGATGGAAAGAGGAATGATAAAACACCGTTAGATCAATCCTGGGACCATCAAAATGACGCTCGACCATCGACCACACATGACGATCTTCATATTATTCCGTTCAATATGGATGATTTGAGACAACAACAGCAGCAGGACCTAGATGTCCAGCAAATTATACAAAACATTAAAGCAAAAAACCACAATCCCAAATATTTTGTCGAAAATGATTTATTGATGCGGCGCCAGAATCCTTTACCACCCGTTCCTTACGTACCAAAAAGCAGAATCCGCTCAGATATTATTAAAATTTATCACGATACACCGGCCAACGGTGCACATTTTGGTTGCGATAAAACCACCAAGAAAATTCAACACCGGTATTTTTGGCCCACAATGATTAAAGATATCAAAAATCATATCAAATCCTGTGTGCCTTGCTTACAAAATAATCATTCGCGCCGAAAACCGAATGGAGCCTTGAAGCCAATAAAGCCACCCGATGGCGTTTGGCACTTGCTAACAATGGACTTCCACGGACCCATTATACCGATTTCGCAACGCGGTAACAAATATATTATCTCTCTCACCGATGTCCTATCCAAGTTTGTCATTGCAAAAGCAGTTCGCGATTGCACAGCTGAAACAGCAGCACGTTTTCTCAAGGAGGTCATTTTAAAATATGGCACACCTCGGTGCATTTTGACCGATAACGGGAGTCATTTCACAGCAGCAATGATGGAAGAATTATTTAAACGAATGGGTGTTATTTATCTATATTCGACACCGTATCATCCGCAGACTAACGGACAAATCGAACGATACAACGCTACCATGGATGCAAAAATTGCTGCATTATCAAATGAACGTCGTACAAACTGGGACGAACAGCTACCATTCGTAACTTTCGGTTATAACACCAGTATCCACGCAACAATTGGACAAACACCGTTCGAAATGATGTACGGTCGAAAACCCGTTCTCCCATTTGATCAACAATCACCTCTCGTTTCCCTACCCCAAGATCCTGAACACGTACAAAAATTAAACGAATATCTATCGGGTCTAACTGGTGATGCAAAAAGAAATATCCTCGACCAACAGCAAAAATATAAACAACGCTATGATTTGCATCGATCTAATCCTAGCTACAAAATTGGTGCTCTCGTTCTTGTAAAAACACTCGATAAGCGAAATAAATTTGATATCCGTTAAACGTCACTTGTAAGACAAGTCACCGTCGATTCAATCATACCATTGTTCGAACGTACATACCTTAACGCATAGTCAAACAGTATGAGAATGCAGTTATTATCAATGCAATCATGATGAATTAATTATTTAATTTAGCAATGCTAGTCTGGGAGATAGTTTTCCACTTCTCACTGCCTGGAGGGGTTATTAAGTAATCCGTCCATTATTGATTCTCTTGATTCTAACAATTACAATCTCTCTTGCATTCTCCACACAGATTCGTATGATTATCAATTGTAATGTTTCGCGAGCATTACTGTTACTATTATTAAATTTATACGAATTGTTAATCAGTTTCTCATTTTCCAGGGCCAGTGGAAATATAAAGCTGGTTCAATGTGTTACGCAACCGTTTGGCAATAAATTTGAATCATTGATCACTAATTTACTGTCTTATTATAAAACGAAACTTTGTAGACGTTTCATGTTATACTTCTGTCAGTAGAAGGGGTCGACTTGACTATTGTGCTCTACTCGACTCCTGGATTTACTCCTCATGAATTTTTCTTTCAGATGTCACATTATCGAACACCATTAGATATTGTTCGCCGTCGAAATGCTAGATGGAACCCAAAGAAAGTACAAACTAATAATCAATACCGTGCATTATACCGCGTATTTGCTGCACCACCACACACGTATTCATATTATTACATTAATCGTACAACGCCAATTGACATACTCGATAACCTCATCGACCATGCTCACACAACTCAACATTTTTCGATCGACGCCGAAAATGACGTTACAACACATCGACCATCGTTAATACAGATACAATTTGTTCATGTTAATCAACCATCGATCATCATATTGATTGAAACCCAACATCTACCACCGAAATCATCTCCTCTATTTATTAAAATTCGTCATTTGTGTTCTCTTATACTCACACCGACTAATTCTTTATACGCATGGGGAGATCCAATTCGTGAATTACAAAATTTTTTATAATTTAATTTATTCAATCTCACGAATCCACCAGTTAAACACAATATACAATCAGAGTTCAAAGATTGGTTCAATGACAGGTATCCATCTGCACCTGAACGCAAAGATGAACTAAATGATCAATATTCACTACAACATGCAATTAAACTCGTCTTTAATCAATGGTTAGACAAGGAGCTCACGATGAGTAATTGGGGATGTGGTATTGATGAACGTTTGGCAACAGGTATACCTCAAGCATTAGTTGGGATGGATCGTGTTCGATGTTTAGGTGGTGAACGAGAAATACGTCAATTACAAACACAATATGCAATAAATGACTGTTTATCATTAACAAAATTAATGTTTCCCGTCTTATATGATGGACACCAGAACAAGTGGAAAATTACGAAACATCATTGCAATCATTAACATTAGCCTCATTAAAATTAGAATTACAATATGAAGATATTTCAGATGATGAAGACATGGGATTGATACCGGTTCATGTACAAGATGAACCGCTCTTTCATTCTCCCGTACCAGCCGAAGTGCGTGATGAGTTAGTAGTCCATGTACAAGATGGACTAACCGAACCGTCGCCATTACAATACGAACCTATTTCTGATGATGAAGAGGATCAAAATATTGTTACACAGCATAACCCTTCGTCAATGCATAATCGTCTAGTAACACCTCAACGAACTGTTCGAATAGAAAAACGTCGTTCTCCAGACAGACACAAACAATATAATCAGCTACAAAACCGTCGACGTCGAGCCCGCAGATATGAACATGAAGTAATTCGTTCAATTTATCATAAATTTAGTATCACAAAAGTTAAACGTATACTTCGATCCATGAACATTCGTTACGTCAAATTTTAATGTAGTTGGACACATACTATTCATTGGCATGAAAGATGAACGTAGTCGAGCGCAATTGGAACAAATGTTACATGATAATATGTTTACCGAACCACACTATTATCGTTTATATCCGCAATAATCAGGACGAAGTGATATACAACAGTCCAAACATTATGACAATGTTCTTGTAGTTTTTTCTTCCATCGTTAATCGTTAAAATCAGTCAGATTTTTCTATTTAGTCAACTACCGGTGAACATTTTCAGTTTTGCGGAAATTTTCTTTCTGACTTCCTATTTTTCAGCAGTTTAGTGTGTGAGGACACCCACTTTTATTGGTGGGAAGGATTGTTACAGGCTAGAGCCTTACACATACCATTTGAATAGTTCTAAATCGAGGCCTTCCATTTTTCCTTTTTTTCTTTTTCGTTGTTATATCATATACATCTAGAGATGTTTCAGTACATTCTTTTCTTTCTTTATATTCAAGAAGTTTTCGTCCATACATATTTAGATTGTTTTCATTTTCCTTTTTCATCATATATATATTTAGTGCGTCAGATTAAAGATTATTCGTTATTGTTTTTCTTCCACATGTACAGTAGACACATTTTGTTGTACAGTTCCTGTTTTATACTATTAAAATCAAGCAAAAATATAAAAAACCTTGATATATAACGACATATATAGGTGAGTGCAGGGACACCGCTTATAGCATTTCAAGAAAGAATGAACACTATCGCTTTTTAAATAACTCAGGAACGTTACTAGATAGCAAGTTTGGATATTCACGGAATACATACTATGATACTATGAAACTATGATAGTCATACAATGATACTCGGAAAATGTGAAACTATGAAACAACAAAGTAATACTATGATTCTATCAGACAATGAAATACATACTATGATACTAACGTATAATGAAACTACGGAATTATGATAGTCATACCATGATACTGCGATACCACGAAATACATGCTATGATAGTATGCAACTATGAAATACCTGATACTATGAAACCGCGATACTTTGACATACATAGTATGATACTGTAAAACTGTGGAACTATGAAACGCATCCTATGATACAATGAAGTTGTGAAAGTCACACTAGGATACTGTGAAACTATGAAATACATACCATGAGGCTATGAAACTATGAAATTATGGTAGTAGTACTATCATACTACGATATTGTGAAAGACTGAAACTATCGTACTATGAAACTGTCAAAGTCATACTATGATACTATGAAATTATGAAAGTCGTAGAATGATACGATGAAACCATGAAAATATTTATAGTCATACTATGACATATAGACTACGATAGTATGGAACCATGAAATTGCCATAGTGATACTAGTGTGAAATACTTACCACTATATTATTAAACTATGAATTATTATGGTCTTATTATGATACTATGAAGCTGTGAAAGTCACAGAATGATACTGTGAAACTACGAAATACATAATATTATACTACGAAGCTATTATATGAAATTTAGGAAATTGTTAAACTCCTCCCATAATAGAAGCCTCCGGGGCTTCTAAACTGTCCAAGCGTTCAAAATTTTTAGGGGGGCTTGTATTATGGGGGAGCTACTATTACGACTTTCGTACAAAAATTTTCAGAAAAAAAAGGAGATTTTGAATATGGGGAAGGCTTCTATTATGGGGGGGGAGGGGGTAGTCGTACTGTGCGGGTTTGACGGAAAACGTCGAAAGGAAAAATGTCGATAAAAAAAGAGCAAAACGTCGAAGAGGAAAAGGTAGAAGAGCAAAATGCAGAAAAGGCAAACGTCGAAAGCAGATAATGGAAGAAGGAAAATATCGAAAGGAAAACGCCGAAAAGTAGAAGATTTCTTTCTGTTCCTTTGAAAATCACTGAAAGAGATATTTTATTAAACTACATAGAGACAGAGAGTAGAAGAGAAATGATAAGGCCAATAGATCGTGAACTAACTTTTCATTTACCCAAATCAAGAACGATAATCCAGCCAGTAACTGTGTTGCATTAAATTCTCTATTGAGAAATCATCCATTGAGTGTGTCAAATCGTTGTTGGAAAGCTGCTGTATTTCCTGATTGGTTTGGAGCTGATGTCCCCGGTGGGGTAAGGGTGAGACGTTCATCGTAGCAGCCACACTGAACTTCATCATACTTTACTTTTTCGACGAGTGGCTATAATTACTGCGAGGTTGGGGATGTCTGATGAGAACCAATAGTAGTGATAATAATACGCATATCTCATTCAGTGATTTTCAAGGAACAGAAAGAAATCTTCTACTTTTCGGCGTTCTCCTTTCGATATTTTCCTTCTTCCATTATCTGCTTTCGACGTTTGCCTTTTCTGCATTTTGCTCTTCTACATTTTCCTCTTTGACGTTTTGCTCTTTTTTTATCGACATTTTCCTTTTCGACATTTTTCCTTTCGATATTTTCCACCAAGACCTACTATGCTACTATGAAACTATGAAAGTTATATCATAAAACTATGGAGCTGTGAAAGTCATGCTATGATACTGTGAAGCTACGAAATACATACTACAATAGTGTAAAACTGTGACACTATGGAATACATACTATGATACTACGAAACTATGAAATTATCATAGTGATACTATGATACTATGAAGCTGTGAGATACATACTATGAAACAATGAAATTATGAAAGTCATAGTATCATACTATATAACAATGGAATTATTATAGTCATACTATGATACTGTGAAACTATGAGAGTACGAAATTATGAATGTCATGCGATGATACTATCAAACTATGAAATACATACTATGACACTATGATGGTGTAAAACTGTGAAATTATAAAAATCATACTGTGACACTATGAAACTGCGAAATACATACAATGATACAATGGAAGTGTGAACGTATGAAAATCATCCTATGATACCGTGAAGCTGTGAAACTATGAAATACATACTATGAAGGTACGAAATTATGAAAGTTATACTGTGATTATACCATGGTACTGTGGATCTGTGAAAGTCATGCTACGATCCTATGAGCCAACGATACAGATACATTAATAGTATACGACTGTGACACTATGAAATACATACTATTATACTATGAAACTATGAAATTATTCTAGTCATACTGTGATAGAATGAAACTATGAAACACATAGTATGACGATGAAACTGTGAAACCACCATATTATTAAACTATGAAATTACGGTGGTCATAGTATGATACTATGAAACTATGAAATTCATGCTATGATACTGTGAAATTTTGCAAGTCATACTATCAAAGTATGAAATTATGAAAGTAATGTTATGATACTATGAAATTATGAAACACTTACCACTATATTATTAAACGATGAAATTATGATGGTCATACTATAATACTATGAAGCTATGAAAGTTAAATTATGATAGTATGTAACTGTGAAAGTCATGCTATGATACGGCGAACTACGAAAAACATACTACAATAGTGTAAAACTGTGAAACTATGAGATACATACTATGAAACTATGAAATCACGAAAGTCATACTATGAATATACTCTTGTACTATGGATCTGTGAAAGTCATGCTACGATACTATGAGCCTATGAGATACATACAGTGATAGTGTAAGACTGTCACACTATGAATTACACACTATGAAATACTATGATACTATGGAACTGTGCAATACATACTACGACACTATGAAACTATGAAATTAGGATAGTGATACTATGATATCATGAAGATATGAAATACATTCTATGACAGTATGAAACTATGAAAGCCTCCCTAAGCTACTATCGAAACTGTAAAAGTATGCAAGTCAAACTTTCATACTGTTAATCTAAAACTGTGAAACTATGAAATACATACTCTGATACTGTGAAACCAGGACAGTCATACTTTGATAGTGTGAAACTATGAAATACAAACTATGATACTATGATACTATGAAAGTTATACTGTGATACTACGGAACTGTGATGGTCATGCTATGATACTATCAAACTACGAAATACATACTATGGTACGGTGAAATAAGGACATATATGAAACTATGAAATATTACACTCATACTATACTACTGTGACATTATGACATATAGACTATGATAGTATGAAACTATACTGTGATACTGTGGAACTGTGAAAGTCTTGCTATAATTCATTTTATTTCTAGCCAACAGTGAACTGAGTGGACGGATTTTCACTTGCCGTTATGTCATAATATTCACCGAGAAAAATGAACGTTGTTTATGTACTCTCCTAGATATCGATTCTTATATAAGGATCTCACAAGAAACATATAAAATACTTATCAGTTTTTCGTAAGTTTTTGATAAGATTCTTACAAGATTCCTATATAAGATGTTGCAAGGAAGTGATAAGAAATTCACTGGTTCTGATAAGATTTTTATAAGAAACTTATAAGATATTTATAAGAAAGTAACAAACCGTCTCGTCACTTTCTTATGAATATCTTATAAGAATCTTATCAGTTTCTTATCAATTTCATATGAACTTCTTATAAAATTCTAATAATAAAAGTTTAGATACCAAATATTTGATCTTCTTCTTGCTCATCGTTGTCATTTTCAGCTTTGTTCAAGCAAATATCAAATCTAGTACTTTCTCTTACTATTCATCTGCTGCATTCGACGCAGATTTATGATGTAGATGAAATTTTGTGACCGCTCATTGTCACTCTGTGTATTTTCTAGATGACTATCAATTAGAAGTGATCCATAGTCATTTGTTAGCTATGATGTGATGAAAGTCAGGTGTTGTATAAGAAGTTAGATGTTAGATAAAGGTGAAAGATTATCTTTGATGATGATGCGGGAACGTGTAGTGTTTAGAATAAATAAACATGAAGAATAAGCAGACCTACAATCGGTCAGCAAAATTGTGACGGGGATTGGGCAGATATGTGCAGATCGGTGCGGACAAGTGATTATCTTTTGGTGGCAAGGGAGCAGATTTTCCAAGAACTCTTTTAGAATGGTAATGATTATCGCAAGTGATATATTTTATAGCAACCTTTCGAAGATAATGACGTTACAAGATTTTTGTCTCCATCGTAGGAACACTTTGTCTACTAACTGTACAATAGAATAAGTATAAAGTTTCGATATAATATTTCTAATATCTGATTATCATTAATCATTTATAATGTAAAACTTAATGATAATAATTTTAAATTAACAGCTGAATTATTATTGACTTTTTTCCATATTTCAGATATTAATTTATTATTTTGATTCTGAATTTCTTCCTTGTTTCTTTTGAATTCTTGATTAAGTTTTATTCTTTTATGTTTATGTTTATCTAATTTTTGTTCAACATCAACAATTTTTATTGTATTCTCATCAATTATGAACAGCTAACTCATAAATTCTCGACAGACAGGCTATCTTGTCTTCTGGTTCTTCTTCCATATGATCCTTATCATCGTATCTTTTCATTTCGTTTCATTTCCAAGTATTAGGTTAGAAAAGAGTAGAAAAACTTTTTTTTCCGTGAAAAAGAAAGTTTTTCTAATCTCTTGTCTGTCTAGAAAATGTTTGAAAATCGGATGGTTTTCCGCCG
Source organism: Didymodactylos carnosus (assembly GCA_905250885.1). Lineage (NCBI taxonomy): Eukaryota > Metazoa > Rotifera > Eurotatoria > Philodinida > Philodinidae > Didymodactylos > Didymodactylos carnosus. The sequence goes on along the minus strand of CAJNOQ010005643.1, from coordinate 6,218 downwards.
TTTTTTCACCGGTCTAAAAATATTTTCAAAATCAGCCGTTCTTTTGTCGTTTTTAACTAGTCTAGAGAATTTTTTAAAATCGACAAGTCTGTTGCCGGTTTTCCACCACTCTAAACTGACTTTTGAGCCTTCTATTTTTAGACCGGTTGCAACTCTGATGGAAGGTCATACACAGTTGTACGAGATTTTAGTCTGATCAGAAAAATTTGCTCTACAAATCTGTGTTTAGAAAAATTTTAGTTGCATAAGTATACAGAAAAAAACTACTATCTGAAGATCCGGTTTGTCGAGTCTCCTAGAAAACTTGCTGAAAATCCGCGAAAAATGACTTTGTAACCACAAGCGAGACAAATTCTGAAAGTGGACACTTCAGGCTATCTGCCTATGTGCTTAACTCAAAACCGATTTTTCGACCAAAAATCACCATTTCTGAGGGAGGTCTCGGAACCCTTAAAAGAAACATACTAATAGTTTTATTTTGCTTTGTTAATGGTAAATTTGGAAAACGATGCATTATAAAACTCGGCGAAATATATTTTGACTGAGGGTTCATGCGGGTAGGCGTCAAATAGTGCGTTCTTCTTGACATCAGTAATAGATGATGCTTTACTTACCAACCAGTCTTTCAATAATTCATCAACAGGATCATTGGAATCGTCAATGTCGTCCGGCTCTTCTTTCATATGGTCATTATCATCATTTGTTTTCGTTTTATTTTTATCAAGTATTATTTTGTTTTTTTTTTCCTTCCTTTTCATCTATTACATCTGTAGTTTGATCATTTGGTGAAAAAGATGAACAAAAAAACAAAATAATACTTGAAAATGAAAAGATACGATGATAATGATCATATGGAAGACGAACCAGAAGATAAGATAGCATGTCTGTCGAGAATTTATGAGTTAGCTGTCAATAATTGATGAGAATACAATGAAAATTGTTGATATTGAACAAAAAACTAAAAGAGTTCTTGGAAAATCTGCTCCCTTGCCACCAAAAGATAATCACTTGTCCACACCGACCTACACATATCTGCCCGATCCCCGTCACAATTTTGCTGACCGATTGTAGGTCTGCTTATTCTCCATGGTTATTTATTCTAAACACTACACGTTCCCACATCATCATCAAAGATAATTTTTCATCTTTATTATGTCTCAGACATGAACTGCGGCTTAATGGAAACAACTAAAACCTGGAAAGCGTATTCACAAAAGCACAGCAATAGATTTCAGATAATTTAGTTGTTTTTCACAGTTAAGTCTGGGAGTTAGAATAGACAATAAGTAGCTCAGAAAATGAAAAATATGCTTAGTTTTATTGCAGAAACTATAGGAAAAAACTTGAGTTCATGACGGTTTTTGCAGGTCAAAACTTACGTATTATTAGACAAATCAGATATTTATCCTCATTTTTGAAAATTTTTGATTTACTCCTAAATCGGAAGAACCGCTCCCGGTTTTTTGTACTTCGCGGCGTCCCTGTGATAAAGAACCATTTCTGCATTTATTTCTTCAGAATATTTTAAACAATTTCGGTAAATCGAAAAATAAATATGATTACAATGAATGTACTCTACGATTTGCATCATCTTTATTTATAATAGCCGGGAAAAATACGTATGAATATTTAAAGATAAATTTACCTGGTTCACTACCATCGATAACCACAGCGGAAAAAAAATAATAATACTGGAATGAAAGAATGTGAATTCCGATTTGATTAATGAATATTACATTCCAATCCAATTAATTCAAGTTATGTATACATATCTGAAAACTGTAGTGGTATAATTAGTAAAGTTTGTTATCATAATGAAACAAATTCTTTTATCGATTTTTCTCCTCCATTTCATAATAGTGTACTTTGTATTAATTATTTTCAAACAGATGATTTTTATCAATTACAACAGTGGTTCGACGAAGTAGATAAATCAATACTAATAAATATTCATTGGTTAAACCAATAATATCAACAACTACGCTAACATCAATGATCAGATCAAGACCATTTTTACTTTCCACTTGTGAAACCAATAATAAAGCGACATCAACAGATATAATACGTCGATGACTTTTGATTTGTTCGATTAAATTCAATAATATAAACGCTGTTGGTTATTCTACGGATTGTGATGCAAAATATCTAAAGTCAATGCGTTTATCAACTGGTGTTTTTGCTAAATTGCCTCACATTGATTTATTAACTAATCATAATGATCTATCTTCTATTGATATTCCATCATCTTGGACTTCGTTCTTTACGAGAAACAGGCAGTTATCTTTTTATATGCAAGATGGAATGCATTTGGCTACAAAACTGAGGAACTGAATATTATCAAAATATTCAACAATGCTTATGAGTAATTCGATTGATGTTGAATATATAACTTATTTAATTGAAAATAGTTTTGAATTAGAACATAATTTGGTCAAATCAGACGTATATCCTCGTGATCGACAGAATTTTGCATCATATCTTAAAATATCATCTAGTAGTGTGTTAAATTTACTTGAACAAAATAATAGTGTTCAAGCAACGCATTGTTATTTAAAATTTATTAAATTCAATTATACAAGTATATGTTCATAAAACAACTACAGTATCAAAGCAATATCAATATTTTGGTTGGATGTCTGCTTTTTATGTCTATTCTGGTGGACGTGGATGTAGTTAAATACATTTGGTAATACCAATTTATCAGAAAAAGCTAATAAGCAGAAATATTTCATTACAAAAGCTACATATTTTTTAAAAGCTCCATTAGTTCCACTTCAAACTCACAGCAAATACTCTTCGACCACTGTAGACTATCCAATAAAAGTATGAATGTTAACTATTGTGTGGATCTGGAAATTCATTGAGAACGAGCACTCACCACTGAAACATCCGTAGAAGGGCGAGGGTGAGGAACTAAGGGTTCCTCTTTCTACTATAGTATCTGCATTCAATGCGCATCATAATTATGAAAAAATAATCATAGAAACCTATGGTTACGAAAAGCGTAGGTGAAACTTTTGTCAGAAAGATCACATACTCACCATTAACCTAGAAAGAAAATTTTCAATGAAAGGCAACTATGATGTTTTGACCACAAAACGGGATATATGTAGGTTTATAGAGGAAGATTTCCTCTATCGAGTGGTGTATATATTATCAAATTCCGTTGCGTACCGTGAGAGAAAATTAAAGGTAATCCCTCTTTTTTTAGACTCTTTTAGAAATTTTTTTTATTTTTGGGTTAAATGTTCTGCATTATAGAGTAAAGTGTCCTCTACAAAGTAAGACCGCTTCCAGCATTCCGAGGCCTTCCATTGAGGAGATACAAATTTTTTAAAGTTTGTTACTTTACGCTGAAAAAAACCTACTTTTTTACTTGCGAAACGTTTTTCTCTTCCATTCAGTAGTTGATAAACTTTTGAAACAATCAGGCTTATAAAGTAAAGGTTTCTCTACAAAATGAGATGTCTCCCAGCTCTTCACCATGTTTTCTGATAGGGTTATGATCATTTTGGACGGTATCTCACAAATGTGACTTTTTCAAAGACTTCCAACAAAATGATCATAACTCTATCAGAAAACATGGTGAAAAGTTAGGATACATCTAATTTTGTGGGAAAATCTTTACTCTACCAGACTGACTGTTTCAAAAGTTTATCAAGTACTGAACGAAAGAGGAAAGAGTTTCAAAAGTAAAAAACTAGGGTTTTTTCAGAATAAAGTAACAAACTTTAAAAAATTGGTATCTCCTCAACGGAAGGTCTTGGAAAGCTGGAAGTGGTCTTGTTTTGTAGAGGACACTTTACTCTATAATGTACAATATTTAACTCAAAATAAAAAATATTTCTAAAAAAGTGTAAAAAGAGAGGGGTTACCTTTAATTTTCTCTCACGATGCGCAACAGAATTTGATAATATATATACCACTAGATAGAGGAAGTCTTCCTGTACAAACCTACATATATCCCGTTCTGGGGTCAAAAATTGCCACGAAAGTCATAGTCACCTTTTTTTGTTCGAAAACCAAATGTTAAGTATGCTATTTTACGCAGTTTTGTTTGCTAATCTCAAATATGTTATTAATTTTGCTTCAAAAAAAGAGAAGTGAAAAGACTATCCATATCTGAATACGATTGCACTTCGACTTTTGTATGTGCCTGCAACATCAGCGCCTGTTGAACGTGTATTTTTTCTATCAGCGGTTTCCTAATGCGACCACACAGAGGAAGTCCTACAAAAGAAATGTTGGTGAAATGAACATTTCTCAAGTGCAACTCTGATCTTCTACATTAGACATCTTTCGTTTGCTATTCGTTTGTTTTCGTTTGTATTATTGTTTTGTATTTTTCCAACAAGGAAAGATGAACATTTTTTTTGGTGCCGGAGCCGGATATAAAAACAGTAGGAGAGGAGCCGGGAGGAATCGGGAGAGGAATCAACTCACAAAATTTTATATCGTAGATACAGTAGAGTCGTGGTTACATTTTAGTAAAAAGGAAAAGTTTTTACAAGTCTGGAGCTTTTTTAATATTTTACGAAAACGATATAAATCGCATATATCTCACGAACCATATAGTAAAAGAGGTCCATACTTGGTGGGTGATCAGCATTCGGTAAAAGCTATTACTATACAAAATTAGAAGTCCGTAGCTATCATGGTTCTGGAGTTACAGGAGGCCCACTACTTTTGCGGAGTACTGTAGAGCCACAGTCATGACTGTGCTCCAGATCTAAGACAGGTGAAAATTTTTCTTTTTACTAAAATGTAGCCACGACTCTACTGTATCTACGATATAAAATTTTCTCAACAACCAGGTTGTACGATGATGTAGAGAGAGAATAAAAAATTAAAATAATAGTCAAGATCTGTTTCGAGACCAAAAAACGAGAGAGAAATAAAAGAACGAAGAAAAGAGAAAGAGAAACATATTATTGTTTCTTCTGAAAATCGTTTTGAAATACAAATCTATAACTGCATGATATATATACATAAAAAATCTTCTTTCGAAAGCCTTACATTTAATAATTTAAATGATATTATAAAATGAAAAATCCATTTCGGAAAAAAGTTTTTTTAGACGAAAAATCCCCTAAACGGACGGCGATTAATGAATCAAGACACAGTGGAATATCGCTTATTGGTTAAAGAGTCTCTCTCCATCGCCAAGTCACAAAAACTTGATCCGTTCTTCTCAAGAACTCCATGTTTCTCCACAACCACTCCATCTTTTTCGAGAAGAAATCGAGGTTTCACCCGACGAACATCATGAAGAAGAATTTCACATTTTGTTCATTTCAAGTGCATATCGCTCCACAATAACTTTTCCTGATCCATGTCTTTCCACAAGAACTTCATCTTTTTCGTGATGAGATGCTAGTTTCTACAAAAGAACTCCATCACTTTTCCAGAAGAAATCCATGTTTCTCCACAATAACGTCATTCATTTTCCTAAAGGAGTCCAAGTTGCTGCATAAGAATGTCATGTTTTCTATATTACAAATGCATATCTCTCCACAATAACTTCATCTTTTTCCCGTAGAAATCCATCTTTCTCCATAATAAGTCCATGTTTTTTCCTCAAGAAATCCAACTTTCTCGAAAAGAATGTGCTTTGTCCAATTGTACTGCATATCTCTCCACTCTAATCTCATCTTTTTTCCAGTAAAAGTCCATGTTTCTCTACAAGAACTTCACGTTTTCTCCTAAACAAATACAAGTTTCTCCATAAGAACTGCATCTTTTTCCGCAAGAAATCCAGGTTTTTCCACAAGAACTACATGTTTGGTCTATTTGAAGTGCATGTCTCCTCACAATAACGGCATCTTTTTGTCTGAAGAATTCCAAGTAGCTCCACAAGAACGTCATGTTTTCTAAATTAGAATTGCGTCTCTCCCAAGAATAACTTCATCGTTTTCTTTCCAGTGGAAATCTGTGTTTCTCCACAAGGATTTCATCTTTTTTCCTGAAGAAATGCAAGTTCCTCAAAAAGAACTCCATCTCTTTTCCGGAAGAAACCTACTTTACGGTCGAACGAGCTTGGACTAAACTAGGTTGAAAGGGTGTTAATAAAAACGTTTTCTTAATATGTCCATAAGTGAATATTAGCGTTTGAAAAAGCTTAGACAATGCCGGTAGTAAACTAATACGCCTACAATTAGTTGAAAGAGTCCCGACTGAAGCTTTTTTCTCAAGCACATACCTCAAGATTTGTCTCCATG
>CAJNOQ010005642.1:0-14935 GCA_905250885.1 Didymodactylos carnosus | reverse complement strand
TTTCTTGTAAATTCTATAACTTTGCAAATAAACGTCATGTAGAGCTGGGGAATGTCTCATTTTAATCAGAAATGTGCGCGCTACAATTATATCTTATTTAAAAATGTTTTGGTTATTTTTTAAAGTTCTGAAAAGCTGGTTTTCTAGAAAACTGGGTCTTCAAGAAACATACATTGGGAAAGATGCTTTATGCCACTAGAATCAGCTCGTCGAGCTCTATCGACTGGGATACCTCTCGTTAGCATCTGTGATTAACACTTGGGATAGTTCCCTCGTTAGAGAAAATTATCTAAAATATGTCTATTGTATAGGTCAATCACTTGTTGCACATCCAAATCAAAAGGTTCCGGATGATTATTGGCTCAGCAATTTATATACTGCTGTACCATCTCGTTCATTTTTTCCACGTGGATTTTTATGGGATGAAGGTTTTCATAATTTATTAATTGCACGATGGAATAAAAATATAACATACGATATTCTATCTCATTGGCTTGACATGTTAAATGATAATGGATGGATACCTCGAGTAGGTTAGAATATATACAAAAATTAAACAAATAAATATATTTTCTTTTCTTCTGGTTTTTAGGAAATGATACTCGGTCATGAAGCTCGTGCACGTGTTCCAAAAGAATTTATTATTCAATATTCGACAAATGCTAATCCACCTACATTTTTTCTTACAATCGATTATCTATTAAAAACAAACTTTAATTTTATAAATAATTATGATACAAATAAATTTCGAATATTTATTCAACGATTAGAAAAATGGTATAAATGGTATAATCGTACACAAATTGGTCAATTACCGTTTACCTATCGATGGCGTGGACGAAATTCATCATCTATATACGAATTAAATCCAAAAACATTAACAAGTGGTCTTGATGATTATCCACGTTCTTCTCATCCAACAGATAATGAAAGACATTTAGATTTAAGATGTTGGATGATGTTAGCATCAAATGTTATTGGAAAATTATATCAAAAACTGAATAATAAAAGAGATGAGACTAATATTTATATCGATTATGCACAATTATTAGCTGATAATGAACGTCTTGATCAACAACATTGGTCAGAGCAAGATGGAATGTATGCTGATTATGGTTTACATACAGATTATGTACATTTACAACGAGTGACTATTCCAACTAAACAAAATCAACAACATCAACAACAGGAAACACACATGATTAGACAAATAACAAGACAATCTGATTTAACCTATAAATTCGTCAAACATTTTGGTTATGTATCTCTATTTCCATTAATGACAAAAATTTTAAAACCAAATTCATTAAAATTAGACAAGTTATTAACAGATTTAACAAATCCAACGTTATTATGGACATCATTTGGGTATGTATAATTTCTGTTTCGGATATTAAGTCTGATATATCTGACATAGATGGAGTCTCTATCATCTTGATTTGAAAGAAATTTTATATATTGAATAATATTTCACTCAAATCGATTATTTTCTTTTTAGTTTGAGATCATTAGCACAAACAAGTACGTTATATAATATGAGAAATACTGAGCATGATCCACCATATTGGCGTGGCTCAATTTGGATTAATATGAATTATATGGTATTAAATTCATTAAATTATTACTCTAAAACATCTGGACCATATCAAGAGAAAGCTAAAACAATTTATCAACAACTAAGAACAAATTTACTAACGAATATGTATCGAGTTTATGAGAAAACGGGTTTTGTGTGGGAACAATATAATGAAAAAACGGGTAATGGTCACGGTGTTCATCCATTTACAGGTTGGTCATCGTTGATCGTATTAATTATGGCTGAACTATATGATGATTAAATAGTTTTATTGTTAATATAATTCCATTCGTTTTGTTACATCAGGTTTGTATTCAACTTTTGTATACTAATTTTGTTAATTAATTATTATATAACACTGAAGATGCATACAATACAAATGTTTGTAGGTGTTTAAAACATTTAGACTTTATTTTAACATAAAATACCTCATTCCTCTTAATCTCAAAATGACTAGTTTATTTCTGATCATAACATTTGAGTCCTATAGTTTGTATCAATATACTCATCTATTCGACATGCTTAAAAAAATTCTAGTTATTATGAATTATGTTCGAACGTATGTAAACGAAACACGTAACACTACTGTTAGATTAAAGAAGAACTTTAAAGGTTTATTTATCTTCCACAACTTAAAATGTTTGTGAACTAAATATCTTTTGTCGGTCACTTTTTATAATGTGTATCGTTGTTTTTTATAAATTTTATATTGTCTTTAAAAAAAAATGTTTTTATTATTCTTTTTTGTTTATTGAACATCTCTGTCATCTTACTAGATGATTTTATTTGTCACAATTAGAAAATTTTGTTGTTGTCAGGTTAAAAGTGATATTGTTTTTTTTTTTATTTTTTTTTGTTTTAGTTTCATTGTGCACACATCCACACATTACTGTCTTTTCTTGGTTTTTTGTAATTTTTTATACTTGTTTTCTCTTGTTTTTATGTTGTTGTATTTTTTTTTTAATTTAAAAAAAAACAGATTTATTTCCCGATGAAATATCAAAATTCACGTGTATTCATCTTTCTTTTTGATTAATCTGACATCAGTACGATTTTGATGTTAAGAGTATGAAAGGTTAAGTGTCATACAGTAGAGATCAGTATGAGTTTTGCAAGTAAAAAGCTTTATTAGCTAAAGTTGTACGCATCTCTCTTAAAAACTACTGAAATGACATTTCTATTTGTATTCATTTCATTTCTTACTTATATCTCACTCAATCTCTCGAAGTACTTATGTTTAAAATTGATTTACTTACTTTATGTATGTTTTTTAGACTATTTAACGTCAAATGAGTCAATTAATACCATTTCAAAATTATCGTTCGAATAATCAATCAATCATTCAACAACTCAGATCCATTTCTAGATCATTTTTTTGTAATAATGAGAGTACTAAGTGTTTATATGATTCAGACACTGATAATTATCAATTTATAGCGTGTCCTGTACTATTATTAACTGAAATGAACAATAATTCAATATTTAGTACATTAATATCAGATAGATTATATTCATTTCATGAAAAATACAATGGTTGTTCATCGAATACACTTTTATATTTATTTTGTACATTCTATGAATTATTTGATGAACAATTCAGTAGTTTGATGGATGATACACAAACAAATTCTATTCTTGAATCTTTAGAACAACTTATTAACGATACAAGTATTATTGCTCAAGAAAATTTTCGACAACGATTATTTGCAAGTCAGATATGTATTAAGGTGAATAGAAACAATTCTTTTATTTTAAATTCAATATGAAATGATCGAATAAATTTTCGATTTTTCAAAGGATAAGTGAACAAAGTGTCATCAACTTTCGATATATGATAAAATGTTTTTATTGTAGAATGTAGCCTATGTCAATGACATTATATTACGTATTTGTCGTTATCAACAAATATATTCCGATTCCCTATTTGATGTATATAAATATTTTGTTATACAACAAAATGTAAATAATTTATCAACATTATCAGATTTATTTGACTCTTTAAATCATGTAACAATTGTTGAACATAGTCAAGAAAAATGTTATATATTAACAGGTGGTATTGCACTACCTCAATTATCAACTCAACATTTACAAATAGATATTAAAAATGAATTAAATAGAACAATTTTAATTGATGGATGTTTATCAGAAGATTATTCTCATCTTGGTTATGAAATGAAAATGAAATTAAAACAAAAAATTATTATGGATGAAATTTTATCATCAAAAAAATCTTGGCTTAATTTAATTGAATCAATAATAAAACAATATAATATTACATTAATACTTTGTTCATCAACAATCGATCTTAAATTAAAAGAGCGTACATGTTCTTATTTGAAAACAATTGAAAATATTCCTATTCGTATATTAAAATTATTATCATCAACTAGTTTATTAACATATTTAACAGATTTAGATGATGAAAATACAAATATTATTCAAACACGTTTAATTCAATCAGAGAAAATAAATTCTATTTATTTAATTTCAAATGAAAATGAAAAATCAAAATTATTTGTAAATATTATACAATGTGTACCATTTGAAAAATTAATTTATATTCAAAGTGAACGTTTTAAACATTGTTTAGCACGTTTTAAACAAATATTAAAGGTAAATTGTTTTGTTAATGGTTCAAGTAAATTTGAAGAAAAAATATATGAATATTGGTATAAATTTAGAAAAAATAATCAACAAATCAATAGTATAGAATATAAACTTGCTATTCAATATTATTTAGATTGTTTAGATTTTTATATTAAATATATTAAATCATTACCATTTTATGTACCATCTATTATAGATGATTTTTATTCAAAAATGGATGCATGGAAAATATGTATTCAATTATTAAAGATAATAATCAAAATTGATTATGTTGCAAAAACAGATCACATTAATTATGATATCTAATTGTCAGATTTATTTTGCTAAAATTTATAGGAAATATTTTATCTTTGAAATGAAATAGTGTGGAGCAATTTTTTTCATTGCATTTTTCTATATTTTTTTTTTTGAAATTTTTTTTGTCATAAAACTACATTTGATGTAAGATGTGTGTCCTTTATTATGGTTTTTTTTTTTTGGTTTTTTTATTCGTGATGATCATTTCTCTTTTTCATACAACTTGACGCGAGAATTAGCAATTTTTGCTTATTTTATTTTATCTATTTCATTTTTCACTCAATACTTTTTTAAACGAAAATTCTATTCTGCTTTGCATGATATTGTGTAAGGGTAATTATATGAAGTTTTTCTAGAAAAGTGTTGGTGTTAGTGATAAGATTCTACACACTTTGTAGTGAGCAATGAGTACTATCTATAAAAATTCAAGGATTTTAAACTCATTTTCTTAGAATTGAATCAATAGCATTTCTGTACATAGTTTGGGATACTGAATGTATATTAAATATTTCGGCTATTTTTCGTATGAATTTATGAATTGAGAGATATCCAACTATGAATTTGAGTTGAATGTTTATTTTATCATTTTAATTTTTAGTATAAAGTCAAGAAAATTAAAATTTGTGTAAGAGAGAATAAAAACAGAAAAACAATGTGTTTTCTTTTGAATTTGGGTAGTGTTTATCGAGTTGTTCAAATTGTGTAGGATTTTGCCATTGGTACCAAAACGTTAGTGAACCTTGAGATATATATTTGATATAAATACACTTATACAAGATCTTGTAGAACAGAAAAGAAACAGTTTCATTCATATATATATATATATACACACACACACTTATATCTCACTACTCAGACCAGATGAAGCACCATTTGGTGTTTAACAATGATGCGTGAGAATCTTCCTTTTTATTAAATATCTATGATTTCTAAATATCATTTTAGTATCATTTTCATATTTTTTTTCTCTCATATAAATATGTATTTTATTCTCGATTAAAATTTTCATCGTATTAATTTTGTTCCTTATTCTAGACAAATTTCAGAACAAATATTATTAATTTAATGCATAGTTTTAATTATTTATGCATTTATTTATATATATAATATAATTTGACAAGTTGTTTTTGTTTTAAAGTAAGTAATTATTGTCAATACAGATTCTTATTGTTTGTCAGCAATTTTTACTCTTTTCATTATACAATATTATAAATGTAAGTTATTGATATAAATTAGAAGAGTATCATTTGACAGTGATATTTTTCTATTGTTGTTGTTGTTGTTTTTTATTACTTTTATTCATAGGTATATTATTCAATTGTTCGATAGTATTAATTTATATTCTTTTATGACATTTATCGTTTTTAAATAAAATCCACATATTAAATTTAATTTAACTCTAAATTATTTAACTTTAATAGTTAACGAATTTATTGATTTTTTTTTTTGCATTTTTTTGTTTTCTTCTCATTGTTCACACATATAACGATCCGAAAATTTTTCTTACTACTTATCTCTATTATAATCTTTTTTAGAGAAAATTTTTAGAGTATTTAATTTATGTGTTATTTTAACGAATGAGATGAGATCAATATATTAGACTAGTCTTCTATTTATTTAGTTATATACATAGTATAAGATACAGCGAATAGTATACGGATATATGGTTTAAATTTCATGCACGACACATTTAGCATTATTATATAAAACGAAAAAATAAGAAGGAAAAAGAAATCATAAAGTTTAAAATATTTTTCTTCTTTTTTTTTTCTCTCTCGCTTTACTTTTGAATCTATTCCTGCGAATATTACCTTTGACTGGATGTGAGTTTGTATGGCATCCTATAATACACATTCAGGTACAAATAAAATAGTCAGAGAAGAGACTCTACAGATGAATGAATATATATATATATCGAACAAAGTTGAACAGAAAACTTTTGTATAAAATTATTTTTAGAATTATAGTTGAACTTCTTAATGACTCAAAAGATAAAATATATCCATATCTTTTTTTTTTTACTAAAATTTCACTTGAAACCAACCTATTTTTAGATTTTGTATATTTGTTTATTCTTTTTTATGTTTTTTTGTTTAGTGCTGCAGTTTACTTCATTCAATCTTTAATCGTCATCATAGTGATCATTATTTATGAACATAATTTTCTTATTAAACTAATAATTATTATTCACGTTTTATTTTTTTCCTTCTCCGTTATATTTGTCACTGTTCTTTTTTATTGTAATGTAATGTGTGTATATGCATATGTGCAATGTTAAAGATTCGATCGTTTCCTTTTCTCAAAGTAAGTATCATTAATAGTGGTAATGGTAAAAAAACATAATATTTCTTTTTCTTTTTATCCAATTCTTTAATATTTTTTAATCATTGTAAAACTTGCAAAGATAAGTAAACATACGGGATCTTCAAGTAGTACAGGATAAATTTTACATAAGATTTCTCGGATTAAAAGGCATAAAGAATTTTGTCAAAATTTAAAAGAAAATAATAGTTTATCTCTTATTTTTGTTTATCATATAATATTTAATAATAGTAGAAATATCTGACATCAATGATTCTTCTCTTTGTCAATGATTAAAAATAAAATATATACATGGCCTTTTCGTTGCTTAATTTTAGCTTCGAAGAATGGCTTTATCAACTCGAGCATATGTACTAGTATCTAGTGTGATTTTATCACTTTTATTAATATCATTATTTATTTATGCTCATAATCATTATCAACGAGAACATAAACCACTTACAGAAATTCTTCTATCGAATGGAACAAAAATATTCGTTAATAATGATAAATCAAATGAACAAACAAAACAACTTAATCAAGACTGGCATGATAAAATAAAAGATAAACTACATAATAGTGCAAATTTTGGCTTTATTCATGCACTTCTAGCATCATTATCCGTTATTGTTGTGAGTGAATTAGGTGATAAAACATTTTTTATTGCTGCTATAATGGCTATGAGACATCCACGTTTAGTTATCTATGGTGGTGCAATGGGAGCTCTAGGATTTATGACTATATTATCGGCGCTATTAGGAAATATTGTGACTAAATTTGTACCACGAATATATACGTATTATATATCAAGTGTATTATTTGCGTGTTTTGGTGTAAAAATGTTAAGAGATGGTTATATAATGTCACCGGACGAAGGTACAGACGAATATGACGAAGTTCAACAAGATATTGAAAAAGCAGAATCTTCCCTTGATCCAGAAGGCGGTTTGCCGTTGCCAAATGGTGGAACATCATCACAACAACGTTCGCAATCAAAACAACTACGTACAACATCATTTCTTCGACGTTACATTTCACCAATCTTCTTACAAGCCTTCATAATGACATTTTTAGCTGTAAGGATATTTAAGATTTAGAAAATTTTCAATTGAATATAGAATATAATAATGTGCATTATAATCTATATATTTTTTGAATCTCTTCTTATATTTTTATCTTTTAACTCGTTATCATCTAGAAAAATTCACTCGAAAATGCGCCACAGACACAGCGCCAAGCTTTTTCTTAAACAAAGGACTTTTGGTTTTGAGCTGATGCACATATTTTTTTCGATTTTAGGAGTGGGGTGATCGATCTCAAATAACAACGATTGTTTTAGCAGCCAGTGAAAATTTATTTGGTGTTATTGTCGGTGGAACTGTCGGTCATGGCCTTTGTACAGGACTTGCTGTTCTAGGAGGCCGCTTTGTAGCCCAAAGAATATCGCCGAAAACTGTAACGCTTGTTGGTGGTGTTGTTTTTCTATGTTTTGCACTCTCAGCTTTTTTTATCCGTCCCGATAAGTAATTAAATGTTACTAAAATTATAGTTTCAATCTTTTCTTTTGGTAAAACTGAGTTGTTTCTGGTTTGAAGAAAATATAACGGATGCACCATAATGAATGATACCCTCCGTATTTTCTACATTTCTCTTATTCCTTTAGATCCCTAGGATTAATGTTTTTTTTAAAGATTCGCCATTTCATTCTCTGTTAGAATCTCTAAGAAATTTTGGTTTATGATCAACACAAAAACTTAGTCGAAAAACTTTGAAAGCGACCAACTTCATAAAGAAGATAAAAAAAACAAATCCGAACCTCTAAACTTCATTTTTGGCCGATTAATAAGAGTTTTATTGGAAGCACCAAACACGGAAGACGAAGAAGTTTAAGTACAGCAAAATTTTAGACATAAAAAATGCCTAAAAATTGAAGAATAACTTCGATTCAAAGATGAGTTTTGACGTCAAGAAATTTAAAGTATAGCTAAAAAAATAGAGTTTTTTTCGAGCTACAAGATGGTTAGTTTGGTATTTCAATTAAAAAAGTAGCTGAACGAAGGAAATCTGTTGTCTGAATTACAAAGCCTTTCAAAGTTTTTCGTCTAAATTTTTCTATTGTTCATAAACCAAAACTTCTTACATGTTCTAATAAAGAATGGAATGGCGAATCTTGTAAAAAAAACCATTAACCCTAGGGATCTAAAGGAATAAGAGAAAATACGAAGGATATCATTCATTATGGTACACCCGTTATATCTATATATACTTTATTAAAATTAAAACATTCTTAAACATAGCTCATTCCTGTTCTCAACAGATCGATCATTGAGTTAAGTTATTATTCTTTCCTCCCAGGATCTTGTGATGTTTCCAAATGTCCGGTGAAACATTGATCAAGTATTAGTTAATGAACTTCGCTCTTTTTTCTTTTAATGTTTCAATTCGACATGCTAAATGGTTTTCGTTTTATTTGTTCGTATTCCGTTTAGCACTCTAACAGAGCAAGAAGATTTATGTTGTTATTATTGTCGCATTTTGTTACCTAATTAAAAAAAATATGTTATTCCATAGTCTGTAATTTAATTTTTATTCATTTTATGTCTAAGTTTTGTATTTGTTATTGTGAATGATCAAAAGGAAGAAGAAAACATATAGAATGACACGGGTTAGTTTTTATCAGCTATTTTAAAACATACTAGATTTCGTAAAATGGAGTATCATTTTATTTCATGATCGTATCTGAAGAGTTTCTATCATTACAATGCATCGCTACTTCAGATGTTGCTTCCTCAAATTTTGACGAAAATTAACTTCACTTACGAGAAAAGGTCTCCGAGTGCTACCTCGACTTTTCCTTGAAACATACTTGATTATCGGTAATTTGTTATGTTGATCTCGAATCTGATATCTGTTCATCCCCATACGGTCTTACAGAACCTCTGTTCAAATTTGGAGTCTTCAGGAATTCATAGTGAAGTTTCGTCTGAACAAATTCTGATAGTGCCAGATTGTAGAGCATATCAGATAACCCCTGTGTTCAAGTTTTGAGAAACAAGGGACAAGTTTTCACTTAGTTATAAAAATTTCAATGTTTTATCCAGTCAAAATAAGGATCATTGAAGTATTTTTCCCATATAAAACCTATAAGTCAATGAAAACTTGTTCTCTATTTCTCAAAACTTGTACATAGGGGTTATTTGATATGCTTTACAATCTGGCACTATCAGAATTTGTTCAGACGAAAGTTCACTATGGATTCCTGAAAACACCGAATTCGAACAGAGGTTCTGTAAGACCGTATGGAAATGAACGGATATCAGATCTGAGATCAGCATAAAAATTACCGATAATCAAGTATGTTTCAAGAAAAAGTCGAGGTGACACTCGGGGACCTTTTCTGATTAGAATCACTGAATAAATGAAAGTTTGTCCTGAATGGAATAAATAATTTCATTAGAACTAATTAATTGTATTGATGCTAATGGTACCAAATAAAACATAAATAATTTATCGTTGGTTCACTAATATTTTGTTAACAACGTTTCTGGTAAATTTCAAAGTATTTTCCGTTAGAAGATACTTTATTATTATTGTAGATGAAGGTTTATTTAGCATCATCCGTTCAACATAACTGGCCGTCGATTCCGGATGTTATTGAAGAGCGTATTATTTCTTGTCTTATTGAACAATTTGAGTTAATTGAGCAAACTATACCATTAAAACGTTCTAGAAATAAACAAAATCGTATTCGTACGAAAAAGACTACCACAACAACCACAACAGAAAAGAGAGACGAGAATAATAAAATATTGGTTGAAAAATATACTCATCCAATTAAACAACATTTAGCCATTGGTACACGTTCAGTAGTTAGATGTTTAAAGCAACCAAATCAGTGTTTATTAACACTGGTTTGTACATCACTAGAACCAATTATATTGACAAAACCAATTTTACTTTTGTCACAAATGAATTCGATACCAGCTGTACGTGTACGAAATTTATCATCGACTTTAACAAAAATATTTTCAATTCCACATTGTGCCACAATTGCATTTAGATCAACATCAATGATTAATACTGAACTAAAATTTCTAATTGAGAATATTATTCAGTTAATTCATGGTGAAAACACAAGTAAAATTCAAGAAAAAGAGAAAATAATGTATGTTCCTGGAAAATTAATTGCACCACATCAGAATCCAAAAAGAACAAAAACTGCACAAATAGTCAAGAAAAAGAAAAACAAAAAAAAGAATTCATAAATTTATCAAGTTGTTTTACGGTTCTATTTTTATATGTACTGAAAATAAATTTTTGTTTTGTTGTTTAAATGCGTTTAATTGAGCAGTAGTTGAAAGTCAACAGTCTTACTGTTTTTTGAGTAGAACTGTGTCCAGTTTCATAACACTGGCTCTGTTTTCTATTAAACATTACCAGATGGTATGAATAGAATTTACTTTCATATTAATTCTATATTTTTCTTTTTGTGTATTTTTTTAGATTATAGTTGAAAAAATGGAAGAATCACAGCGAAAATTGAATGATCACATTAGCAGTATGGTCTCATCATTACATAAAAATTATTTAAGAAAAATCTATGTAAGTTTGACTTTATTTTTTATATTAACGCATAATCAATCACTCTTTTTGTTTATTTCAGGGTGATACATTTAATTGTAGCTACAAATGTACCGAAGATGAGTCATTGGATCCAGTTCGATTTCATGAGTGTGTTGAACGTTGTTCAAATAAAATAACAAGAGCTGAAGAGTTAATGCGACATGAAATGGAACAAGTTCAGGTATCAAGATGAATAATGTAGTCTTGTATGAAAATTTTTGTCTAAATGACGACATTTTGTTTTAGGATCGTTTACTTCGTTGCATTCGGTCGTGCGAAGATAAAGCAAAAGATAATTCAGATAAAGATAAAATGCGAATGCAAAGCGGATTTGAAACATGCGTAGTCGGTTGTGCAAATGAAATACTACAACTGTTACCTAAAGTTGAAGCAAAACTTAGTGATCAATTAAAGAATAAAAGTTGGTGATGACGACTTTTCTTTAATCGTCTTGCTTATCTTTTCTACATATTTTTGCAAAAACAACAACACAGCGTTTGTTTATTAGGTGTATTTTTTTTTCGTAATAAAGTAAAGATAACCTCAGAAACATTTTACTGTTTAGGAAAATTATTGAAATTTTTTTGTATTTCGTATTTTTTTTTAACAAAAAAGAAGTTAAAAAATAAATCATTGGCATCTGAATGAACAGCACTAATTTAAGGATAGAAATCTAGTTTTAAGGCTGCCTCTGTCACCGACTGATCTAAGTAAATTACTATCGCACTCGAGTGATGATAAACTTTCTTTCGGATCCATCTATCGGCCGTCACGAGAGATCGTTAAATAATAGAGTCAGAATGGATTTGTTCCAAAAATCTCCGTTGAATTTTCCAGTAAATGCAGGAAACCTCGTATTGACCTAAAAATGAAATGGACATATATATCTATCTACAGCACAGCTCAATTTTGGATATTTTGCTGTACTAGCTATGGTAACCTATGGCGCGAACATCTTGACACAAATTCAAATTCATATTTCTCTAATGAGATATAACCTGTTTTTCAAATTGAAAAGTAGATTTTGGAATCTATATTTTCTAAGCTTTTCATTTAATTTTTTAGAAATATTTTGATTCGGAGTTACAGATGTTTTTCGGGCATACTTCAAAATACTCTTTGCACAAAGGAAAACAACAGGCTTTTTAAAATATTTAATATAACTGGAGCGGATAAACTGTACATTTTTTTATATTGGACTATAGAATTGTAGAGCAGAAATTTCTCTACAAAATGATGTGTTGTTACGATCTTGTACAACTTTTCAGAAAGAAATTACAAAATTAATTTTGTGTTTTTCCATAGTTTTAGTTTAGAATACTATAATATGCAATATTTTTCTGCTTGTATTCTGAAAGAAAGAATAAAGCTTATATCAATCGTACGTCTTCTACAAAAAAGAGCTTCAGTTTTTCCAAATTTTGTATTTGTTAATATCATGTTCTATATGGTTCACGGCTTCTGACAGAATACAAATAGTGTCTTCTCCTCTGACCACACAAGACCGTGTGACGCACTATTTTGTAGAGAATCGTTTCCTCTACAATCTGGCACTCAAATAAACATTTGCTATCAAAAATATTGTTTAAACAAAAAAAAAGTCTTTTCTGCAATTTCGAAATAAAATATCCTGTAAAAATTCTAAAAAAATAAATGAAAAGCTTAGAAAATATAGATTCTAAAATTCATGTTTGAATTTGACAAACAGGTTGTATCTTATTAGAGAAATATGAATTTTCATTTGTGTCGAGATTTTTGCGCCATAGGTTATGTCGCGAAAACTCAAAAATTATCTGTAAACAACTTTTTAGAAATCTTTCGATGTCTACTGTCTGTAGATATATGTGTTTCCGCTAGTTATGACTAGTTTCGGGTATTAACTGTAGTATTTTAACTATAATGATTTTATAGCTTTACGAGGAATAAAACGATATTTCGAAAAACGTAAACTATTGCTTTCGAAATATAATTTTTGAAAACTGACGATAATCCTTTATGATTATATTTTTCTAAATATATTACAATCAAACGAGAAGACTCTGGGATAGTTCACCACGGTCCATTTTAAAATTGATATATATGATCAAAACGTCAATGTATTTTATCGAAAAAAAAATCGTTGATTCGATCGATTTTAGGTTGAGATGAAAAAGGTGAAAAATTGTACACTAGTGGTTGGCACAGTGAAGTCTAGCACTGTAATCATAGAAATACGATGTGTACTCTTTTGATACTTATTAGACTGAGGGTAATTTACTAAGAAGCAGAATTTTCTTGAAAGCAGAAGTCTAAAAACGTCTATCAAGAAATGTGCAAAAGTTTCGTTATGAAAGAAGATACATTTCTAGTCAGTACTTGCTTTAAAGAGATTTTCATTGAAGATTTTTAATGGATTATGTGACTGTTCAGTTAATGACTTTAGAAATCTGAGATTTTTATATGATGATTACCTATTAAAACGTTATCTTGATTTTACCATATTTCCAACATATTCTACAATGTTGTATATGTACTGAAGATAAGCATTCGTTTTTCTCTGACATAGTGCGAAATAAGTAGAACTCGCACAACTGTCATCTTATTCCTTCGTCCAGACACTACAATTCCTTTTTTTTTCGCCTTTTCTTTTTATTCTTCATGACTAAAATACAGTAATTTCTGTATTGCAGTTATTTATTCTTTTTCTATGATTGATATACATTATTCCGTCTATGAATAATAATCGCTGTACAATATAGTTGTGTGTTTAACAATTGTACATGCCTTCACATATTATTGATTTAAAATATTTTTTGTATATTTTCATACAACTTTAAAAGCGTACAACATGACATGGCCACCAGGTATGCAGTAATTACAGTTAACTGTAATGGCAAAACCGTAAAGCTATAAAATCATTATAGTTAAAATACTACAGTTAATACCCGAAACTAGTCATAACTAGCGGAAACACATATATCTACAGACAGTAGAGATCGAAAGATTTCTAAAAAAAGTTGTTTACAGATAATTTTTGAGTTTTCGAGGCATTACCTATGACACAAAAATCTCGACACTCGGAGAAAAGACTTTTTTTTTTGTTTAAACAATATTTTTGATGGCAAATGTTTATTTAAGTGCCAGATTGTAGAGGAAACGATTCTCTACAAAATAGTGCGTCACACGATCTTGTGTGGTCAGAGGAGAAGACACTATTTGTATTCTGTCAGAAGCCGCGAACCATATAGAACATGATATTAACAAATACAAAATTTGGAAAAACTGAAGCTCTTTTTTGTAGAAGACCAGCTGCGTATCCAGGGGAGGGGGGCAAATGGGCAATTGTCCATTTCATTTGGAGATTTGCCCATTGAAATTTTACTTAGCAGATATACCCATGCGTTTTTTTTTATTATATATCTTAGAAAGATATATGTAAGAGTGCCTATAGACAGAATTGTTTGTTTATTTTTGAATTAGAATCTAATTCAAAAATTAAAAGAATCTCATTTCATTTTTTTGTGTTCTTTTTGGACCAAAAATCTTTTG
>CAJNOQ010005641.1:0-14936 GCA_905250885.1 Didymodactylos carnosus | reverse complement strand
AACATTTCAGTTTCACAATAGACGTTTATACACCATTCGATAGAGAATTTCAAGAGCTACATTTTGCACTATTTGTATTTCAAGATAGATAAAATCGACTTTTTGGCCTAATGTCCGCTTAGTTGCCACTGTGTAATGGTACCTTTTGTATTGCTATACCTCAGGTACTTTATGGAATGACACCATATCGAACTGTTTTATGTCGATTTTGTTTTCCAATCACTGATATAACTCAAGCTCGACAAGATAATCCTGTTGACTAGTTTTCTTCGGCACAAAAACATCGCTTTGTTAATGGTTATGAAGCTATTCTTAATTGTCCTGTCATATGTGCTCATCAATAATAATCAGTACCGGAAAATCCTTCGTAATCTTTCTTTAAATTTTAGTCTTGTACGACAAGTAATATTCTATATGCACTTACCTGTCCTTGTGGACAATTTGATTATGTTAGTCATACATCGAGATCATTGGGCGAATGTTCGATCTGTTAGTATTCTAATGACGATCTGTTAGTAAGCTAATAATTAATATTTCTTACTTTCTAAATACATCACCGTGAGCAAGGTAATCGAACCATTCATGAATTTATTCTAGGTGCAGAAAATATTGATCGACTACGACACCAACCAAAATCCTTGAAGTAAATCGACTTTTAGATTTCTTACTATTATTTATTTCACCGAAAATCATTATTTATAGTGAGTTTGTTGCAGATGAAATGCTACTCTACCAACATTCTGCTCGTTGTCCATCCGCTATTTAGATGTTTTTAGATTGTACTCCAAATTATTGGTGCTTCATACCGATGCTAAAGACTGAAGCACAACCACAAAATCTGGCGTCTGGTTTACAGTTCAGTCATGAGCAAGACACGAACTTTTATACCAACCATTTACCTCGTCTGCCATCAGAAAAATATACCTTTTCAATACATCAGCGTTTAAAACAATCTCAAATATTCAGAACAAAACGTGATCTACCTGTACCCAATGTCAATCTAGATCTTTTCAATGCTACTATCTAGGGATGGGCAGTTACCGTTACCGGACAGTTATGTTACCAGGTAACGGTAACTGATGACAGTTACCGGTAGTTGGTAACTGGTCCCGTCACCAGTTACTAGTAATTGATAACTGTAGTATATTTTTGTTATCAAGTACAGTAACTGATCGCTGACGGTAACTGCCCATCTCTGTGTTCTAGGGAAGAGAACTTACTATTACGTAGCAAAGTCACTGGTAGCTGGTCAGTTATCAGTTAGTTAGTAACGTGTAACTGGTACAGATGCAAAGTAAAGCTAATAACTGACTAGTTGCCAATGACTTCGCTGCGTAATGGTAAGTTCTCTTCCCTAGAACACAGAGATGGGCAGTTACCATCAGCGATCAGTTACTGTACTTGAGAATAAAAATATACTACAGTTACCAGTTACCAGTTACTAGTAAAGTAACGGTAACCGCCCTCCCTATTACTACCATTGCTGTTCGTAAGTGGCTCTATCAGATCAATCTGATTTGGGAATAAACTACTTACAGTAGTATGAGTGCCGAATCGTGTTATTCATCATTATAAATCTCTATACTGACATATTTTCAGATAATATTAGTCGATTTCAACTGGTTTCCCTACAACAATCAACTGGAATAATAGCTCAAAGTATGTAAAAACTTCCTCATGGTATTGTGTGTTGCTATGCTGCGAAACGTAGTTGATTTTTCAGCAACAAGAATATCATGGTAACTGTTATATCTCCAACAGAAAACGGTGAATCTGTGATGTTAAATTCTGATGAGCAAGCACAATTGCATGAGATTGCAGAGATGATCCAGAGAGAAGGTCTGAAGGCATTAAATAATAATTTGCAGAGCCAATTATCGGAATGGAAAAATCACCCATTAAATATATGTATTACTGGCAATAGTGGAGTAAGTAAATCTACCTTTATCAACACAGCGCGTGGATTAAAAGCAGGCGACCCAAATGCTGCTCAAGTCAATGTTATCGAACGCATCAAAACACTAACATCTTACAATCATTCGCAGCGTGAAAAGTTGTTTTTTTGGGATGCTCCAGGTACCAATGAGATAAATCTCTATAAACAATCGAGAAATAATTTATCCTTTTTCTTCGTTTCATCAGGTGTTAACACACCCAATTATCCACGCCATCAATATCGAGACAAAATTGGATTTAAAAACTATGATTTTTTCATTATCATGGGCAATGCAGGTTCCACAGATCATCAGAATTCGAACAAAGTGTCGACAGTATATTCACGAGGCTCCTATATTTTTAATTAGTAGACGAAAAGAGCATACTGATAAACGGGAATATGGTCAGCTCATGGAATATCTCATTGAAAACTATCCGAAAGATAAATTGGATGCGATCATTTTTCCGTTGAATGCTGATTGTGCACAAGCAATTCATGCAAAGGTACGTGCACTTCGACGACGAATCTATTTTGTGGCTGAACTATCGGCTGGTGTAGCGGCTATACCTCTTCCCGGGTGTATCAATAGCATTTGATTTTAGTGCATGCTTACACGAGATGCATTTTTATTGTCGACAATTGGGTGTGGCCAGAGAAAGTGTTCAACTATTGGCTACTCAGTATGGTATTCCAATAAATCATTTTGAAGTTCAGCTTGAATCATTGATTCTTCTTCGAGTTGGCAAAAGCATTGCTCAGGTTATTGTCAATGCGGCTAAATCAATAACGGTTCTGTTGGTCACTGAGGAAGCCTCGTGATGCGTATCGATCGTAGGTAGCAGCGTTGTTGCCAGTGGATTATCATTTACAGGGAACGACATTTGTTTTACGGATGTTATTAAAAAAGGCTGAAAAGTCTGCTCTCAAAGTAAGAGATACTATTATGGAATCATCCCGACGATCTCAATCTACTGAAGGGTCAAAATGAACAATATTTTTGCTTTACAACTAACTTTCACGACGAAAACATTATTGATGATCAAAGATTTTCTGAAACTACTATACTTGATTATTTTCGCTTCATCTTGAATTTCGGGATGTACGATCACCATTATTTTCTCATTATTAATTTTTGGACTGATTTAGGTAACAGTCAAATAACTTTTCCTGAACTGCGCTTCTCCTGCATCAAAAATAAACTTAAAGAACAGTCATAGAGATTAACCCTTATAGATTTCGCCTCAATATAGCTGCTTTAAAACAATAATTTTGATTGTTCCATTTCATCTATTCTAGATCTAAATATGGGAATAAACTATAGAGATCGCGCCGGTCATGTAAAGAGAACGCTTCAACCTTTACAGATTATGAAGCAGAGAAACAAATCATCAAAAAATATGTGGAAAAACATAGTTTGAAGAACATCGGCACATTTATCAAAAACGAATGCAAGAGCAATATGATCAGATAATCAATATTGCTGTGACTGGTCGAAGTAACGCTGGAAAAACCACATTCATCAATACTAATCGGAATTTATCACCGAGTGATCCTTGCGCTACTCGTACAGATTACCTGGACTGCACTACCCAGGCAACACCTTACACATACCCAGATAACCCTAATTTAGTTTTCTAACATTTACCAGGTAAATAATTCTTCGAATGATTTTTTAGCGGCGGTAGAGAAATGAGCAAGAAACAACTACTTAGATTTACAATTTCTAATTCAGATCTGTATGCTCATGAACTATGAAAACTATCTAAAAACGTATCAGATCCATATCTTTTGGTACTCGGTGATTTCGTAACTGACTTTAAGTTCTGGGCAAGTTAATTCAAATTGCAGAAGATTAAGTTAAAGATTCTTAACAGTATTGGATTGAGAGATCTATTTTCCGATTCAAGCAAGCCTCAATTTGTTTACACTTCACATGGATCTTCAATTCTAGGTCTTGATACACCTAACTTTAATCGGTTCAATTATCTGAAAACGATGAAATTCGAGCAGTATGACTTCATTTTGATAAATCTGCCACTGAGAAGAAAGTTTTGTGTAAGATGGAAAAAACCATGTCATTTGACGCATGCTGATACGATGATACAAGATAAAGAAAAACAGAACAGAAAAGAAAAGAAAAAATGTTGTTGAGCTCAAAACTCGTGTTTGTTCTGAGACAGAAAGGTAACGTTGTAATAATAGACGTGTTTTTGTAGGGAAATTATCCAGAAAAGGACTTGGATATTTCCAAGTTGTATTGATGTCGGAATTTTCCGACAATACCACGTATTTATAGGAAGTGATTGTCTCATTCGAGTATTTCTAATCTACGAACAAATATATTTACTACGATCATTGACTGTGGCATGGCGTTTCCACCTTTCATTCCAGTGGCGAAGTGATTGTCTCATTCGAATATTTCTAATCTTCGAACAAATGTCTTCGCCAAGTAATCATCCGCTGACATCGCTTTGTAATAAGTTCGTTCAGCTCTTATTAAATATGGTGGTCGGAATTTCAGAAGTTCGTAGTAAGTAACTGGTAATCACCATGGTGATGAGGCTCACTAAAAATACCTGAAAAATTTTTTGGATCTTATATGCAGAGCAGACTGAGTAGGTGAAATACTATACAGTTAGAAATCGTCATTTTTCACTAAATGTATTATTTTAAGGTCGACTTTGGGTATTTGAGAATATCTTTTGTCTGTGAAATGCGATTGAGAAATATATCAGGACTAATACGTATAATTTCTTATGTCTCTACTTATTTTTTATACAGCCTTTTTGGCGTTGTAAAGAATTATTTTTGATTTCCGTTAAATCAAACAGGATGGAAACAACTAAACTTGAGCTGAGAAAGAAAACGAATATTCTTTGTTTTATAAGTATTTTTGTGGAAGTGTTGAATACTCTAGCTGACTATTCCTTTGTGTATTTAGATATCATCCGACGCATACAACAAGAGATACAGTTTTCTAAACAACCGTCTCTTGAAGGATATCAATTCACCACGATACCATCCAATAATCGTCAAATCTTTCAGATTCCATGTAGCTCTGGACAAACCTCTCAAACACCAGTATATAATGGTCAAGTCTGTCGACCAACAGGTAATTTTACCATACTTTCACTTGATTTTTATTCAGGAAAATTCATGTAGTATTATTTATTAAACCTATATTATTGTGTCTTTTCAACTCTACTGCATGTAGAGATCGATTGACAAAAAGACTAATCGTTAAGAATATGCTCACGAGAGAACGTTTCCAACTGTCAGATCGTTTTTGGATCTTGTATAGTCTCAGATTATCTGCCTCAGTGAGTTATCAAACATGCTAGAATGGTTTGGTTTTTCAGTCTTCCAAAGTAGAGAGATACGCTTATTAACTCTTTCGCGGCGATGTGAGCCACCGGTGGCTCACACTATAATATACATTAGTTACTTAGCAAAATAATCGGCTTAGATAGCTCGACAAAGTCTGCCCAACGAAAAAATTTTCTAAGAACCTTCTTTTTTTATGGCTGAGGAGGTACGCCCGTTATACCTCTCAAATTTTGAAACTTTCCGCGATTCTCACTACTAAATCCGGTTTTGAATGGACTTGCA
The DNA here is from genome assembly GCA_905250885.1 of Didymodactylos carnosus. Lineage (NCBI taxonomy): Eukaryota > Metazoa > Rotifera > Eurotatoria > Philodinida > Philodinidae > Didymodactylos > Didymodactylos carnosus. The sequence goes on along the minus strand of CAJNOQ010005641.1, from coordinate 9,391 downwards.
TTTGGTGTAAAATTCACTTTCGTATCTGTTTGCTTTGAGCTGTATCTTCTGGAAAACATTTTTGGAAAACTTGTAGAATCATGTCGCCGCAAAAGGGTTAATATTATCAGTTGTTCTGTATTACACAGTATTTATTGCAGCATATTTAATATTTTCACCAAACATATTCTGATCTGACTCAAATTTATATCATTAGTAAGGCAATAAAGAATGATTAAAATATCAGCGTCTGAAGATAAATCAATGTTTCCTATTGATGATATCAATTTCTTTCATGTAACAATTGATTATTAAAAAAACATAATGCACTTTTCTCAAGGGGGAACACCGTACTCCATACTCCACTACTCCGCGGAGTGAACTTCCACTCCGGAGTGACGGAGTGACAGCTGCTATAACTCTTTTCTCTCGCATTTGTTGATCAACTGTCGTTTCGGAAATAGTATGCAGAGCACTAAGGAATGCTAACAATCCAAGTTCTTGAAAGAAGCGATAATAATAGCACTTCCCAGTGTCCCCACAATTCCCATAATCTCCAATGTTCCCATAGTTCCCGTAGTTGCTTTAGTGCGCGTAGTTTCTAATGCAACGGGGAAACAGCGGACTTCAGTCCCTTGGAGTCACATGAAGTCAAGTGTAGCCATCTCAAGAGGCAAAAACAGCCGACTCTATCAGTCTCTAGTCTTATGAAACTTGTTGAAGTTGTATGGGATGCACTGGAGTCTACTGGAGGCTTTCGAAGACCTAATACTTCTGCTGCTTAAATCCATTTATTTCCCAGAAATGGAATGTTAGATCTGCCTTCTTGTAAAAAATTTCTCAATAACAGAACATTATAGCTCAGGCCTTTTTAGATTTGTTTTCCCAAACAGGACACTTGTTCTAAATATGGAACAAATTTCCCACATATACGAACAAAAATGTTGCATTTTTGGGAATTTCTCCTAACAAAGGAGAAGCAATGTTCTTTTTCGGGCGAATATTTCCCAAAATGTAACACATTTGTTCTTTTATTTGGAAAATCCATCCGATTTCCGGAAAAAAAGTGTCCTATTGTGGGAAAGTATGCTCAAATGGACTGAACACTAGTATTCCATTTTGGGGAAATGAACAGGCACCCTGGCTCCATATGCCGTAAGGAGTCATCTGGAGTCAAGTGGAGTCTGCGGTTTCCGCCTTCTTCTAATATCCTAGGAATATTGAGAACTATAGGAACTATAAGAACATTAGGAGCATAGGAACAATGGGAGCTAAACAATGCTACAAATGAAAACAGCATTTGAGAAAGCAAAGCACGTCAATGGAAAACATCAAACTCTATTCACTCCAGGGTTACTCCGCCCACTCCGTCACTCCGGATCACTCCACTACTCCGTCCACTCCGGTTAAACTCCGCGGAGTGACGGAGTTAGCGGAGTACCGTTTTTCCCCCTTGACTTTTCTTCGACGTTAGATGCATTGAATCATCTCATATTATATGAAAAAATTGATATTATCAATAGAAAACATTGATTTATCTTCAAACGTTGATATTTTAATCAGTCTTTATTGCCTTACTAAGGATATAGGTTTGAGCCCCATCGTAATATGTTTGGTGAAGATATTAAATTTATCGCAATAAGTACTGTATAATACAGCACAACTGATAATAATAATAAGCGTATATCTCTGCTTAGGAAGGCTGGAAAACCAAATCTTTCTAAGGTGTTTGATAACTCACTGAGGCCTATCGTTTGAGACTGTACATGTAGAGGTGTCAGGGTTCCGGTTCTTCGGAGTTCCGTCCCCAAAGAACGGAACGCATTTGACAAATCATTTCTACGCAGTTCTAAGCATACTGAAGTGGTAAAACATCTTTTTGCTTCCATTTTGAGGTAAGTCAATATCCGTCCTGGGTTCCTGGAAGCGGAACACTGGGAGGGTTTCGGTTTCTCGAGAACCCGGAACGCATTTGTCAAATTATTTATACGCATTTCTAAACGTGCTGAAGTGGTTAAACATCTTTTTTCTGTCATTTTGAGGCAAATCAGTATGCGTTCCGGATTCCTGGGAACGGAACCCCATACCGTATTTCCAAGAACAGAGAACCCTGCTTAAATATCTGTTGGAATAGGGTTCTCTGTTCTTGGGAACCCGGTATGGGGTTCCGTTGCCGGGAACCCAGAACGCTCGCAGTGTTCCGTTCCTAGGAATCCGGAACGCATGCTGATTTACCTCAAAATGAAAGAAAAGAGATATTTAAACACTTCCGCACGTTAGAAATACGTATAAATAATTTGACAAATGCGTTCCGGGTTCTCGGGAACGAAACGCTAAACTGACACCCTAATATACATGATCCAAAAACGATTTGATAGATGGAAACGTTCCCTTGTCAACTGATATAAATTTTTTGTAACAAAAATCAGCTGTTGTGTCATACTTCTTACTAATCAAAATTTAGATGTCACACATCAAAACAACTCTCGTGCAGCGACCAAAATAGAAATGTTATTACTTGAATTTTAGTAAAGATAAAGTGTTTATAAAACTTACTATTGCTGGATAGGATCTGAGTGACAACCATCTTGAGTTTACTATGAAGGTAACGTTTCGAATACAAAAATCTTTCCATCAGATATTCAATAGAAGAGACAACCTCAGCTGTTTAACCCTTTCGCGGCGGGTGTCACATATATGGGACGGCTAGGTTTTTCATTATATGCCCGTATTAATATAACTTCAAGGACAATTTTACACAAGTGTTTGAGGAGTCCTGTGTATTACAAGGATAGAAAGACCAATGGTGATGATGCTTTTACAATAAATATGTATTTCGAATTGCGAAACATTTCATACTTCGTTTCCTCTGTCGAAAAGAATTGAAAGCACCATGTATCTATATCAAAATCTAGTAGTTGATGAAAGTTGATGCTTTGGAAAGGTCGGCTTGACTTCAAGTAGTGTATCCCATCTAAGCGAAGCCGTTTTGGTATCAAACTTTACGTGATGTGTGACTGTCGTACAGGTTTCATCCTAGATTTTGTAGTCTATACTGGATTATCAACTTCCATAGGGCGTGATGAGACTCTAGGTGTTTCTGGTGCCATCGTGATGAAAATGATCGAAAAATACCTTTATAGAGGTCATAATTTATACGTTGGTAACTGGTATTCCAGTCCTGCACGATTCGAAATATTACACCAGAAGAAAATAGGGGCTTGTGGTACTGTGAAAGTGAATTGCCGTGACTTACTAAATTTCCAAGCCTTCGACCTCAACGAGAATGAACAGGTTTCTTTCCAGACTGACGTACTTCTAGCTCTCAAATGGAAAGACAAAACGGACGTGCAAATGCAAAGGGTGCAATGTTGGCTTATGTGTAGTGCCATGTTTCGAAGCCTATCACACGCTGAAACATTTTTAATAAAAATTATATTGTAAAGAGCGGAGGTCGTTGAGTCCCGGACTTTTCAGAGAATGAGAAAGCTATTTTTCCTCCCAGACGGACGAGCTTTTCACAAACTGTGAGAAAAACCATTTTTCCATTAGATACGGGCACATTTCTTACTGAAAAAAGCCCCGGCGCGAAAGGGTTAACAATATATATTGCTGTAGCCCAATTCGCAAGAACATAAAGAAATCTCTCTTGTGTAAATATGATTTACTAATTTCGCGAAGGAGATAATCTAAGAAAGTCTAGGGAACTGATAGAGTTTCATTCAATTCGGTTGATAGTTTCCCCACTACGTTCATTTTCTAGAAAGCAATGCTCTGAATTTTCATATGGGTAATCAACAATTGGAAGAAGATTCGCTGTTATATGAGAAAGTAGAACAATATCAACAAGAAAACACCGAATTGTTGGTTCGTTTCCAAAACTTTAAAGACGAGATGAAAACAAAGAAGATTGACTCATTTGAAGCTCTTGCCGAACAAGACAAGAAAGTGGCTGAACTCCTTATCGAATTAGCGCGGCTGACTCAGGCATTGCCCTTGGAAGGTATTAACATTAGCATTTTCGGCTTAACGTCAACCGGTAAATCAACGCTAATTAATAGTCTTCTTGGACAAAATGTTGCTGAAACAGGGGTTGGTGAAACAACAACAAAAATCACGCCATACCAAGGAACACAGTTTACTCTTTGGGATGCTGCTGGTCGAAATGATGAAACAATGTATATGACTATGGAATACATATCCTTCTTCAAAGGATTAACACGACGTGTCATTCTAATTCAGTCATCAATCAAAGAAAATTCCAGTATGATGAAACTTTTGGATGAGATTAATTTAACATATGATATTGTTGTTAACAAATATGATCTAGTGGATGAGAATGAGCAACAAGGATTTAAGAGTCAAATTCAGCGTGAAATCGAAACACTTGGACTGAAGGGAGTCAATAATGTGTTTTACGTAAGCAGTAGATGTCCTGAAATGTTCCCTGACTGGATCAAGATGGTCGACTATCTGATGAATTAATGACTATCGAATAAAATTGACAGTATTTTTAACATCTGTTTTTAAATTATGTACTTCTTCTCTCAATAGCTTTCGAAAAATAAACAAGATGTTTCCGCATTTGTCATTTTGCTGATTCTGATTTAATAAAATGATATATCTGACTGGTGCCAAAAAATGATTTTATTTTAGCTTTAGTGTAGCTGTGAGGTAACATACTGGACACGATTCGATTTCCTTAAAAACTACTTTTAATAGTTTCATTGTCATGCGCGTTCGCCCTCCGATGAATGTAATCGTTGGTCTTTTCAGTCCATGATGCTAAAACATCTCTTTTACTACTTTCATTTACTTCTTTCAGTATTTACATTTACTTTTCTTTTTCTTCTTTGGATCATTACATAGACGATTCTCTTTCACATTGAACTGAAAGAAGAAGAAAGAAGAAAAAGAAATACCGAGTCGCATGATATACTTTTTTACCCTATCCCACCACCTTTGTTTTTTTCGAATTTTCACGTCGAAGAATTACTGAGATTTTCAACAAAACATGAAAATTAACGAAAAATTTCGAACCATATATCATTCGATTCCATTTTCGATGCTAACTCCGAATATGATATTTTTATTGCATAAAAAGTGAGTTCTGATGGAGAAAATAGAAAATTACGGGCAGAATTCCGATTTTTTCGCTTCTGGTTCAGAAAAAGTGTACTTTCTCAGGAATGAAACAAATTTTTGAGCAAAGCGAGCCGTTGTTTTGAAGAGGAGCATCTGGCGAATCTAATTATGTAAAAATATTGACTCCGGGACTCTCCAGGAAGCACCTGCCGTTTTTGCTAAAATGAGAGCCGTTTTTTAGTCGTTTCGCTTTTAACGTCTTTGGCGAATAGGCGTTTAGATATATAAAGGCTTTTATTCTATATTCTATTTCACCTTTCAACGCTGAACAAGAATATCTGAGTTTGAACGTTGCAAGTTGTAACCAAACTTAGAAAAGTCAAATTTAAAGAAAGGCGTGAAAAACCGGGTTTTTGACCTCTTCATAGTATTTTACAATTTTCTCAGCGAGGAAACGGTTTTGAGAGGCCGGGATCAGCGCGCGATTCTCTATCGAATGGTGTGTAAAATATAGAAAACTAAATTCTGCTCGATCTTTGCCTTACGTGCATCTTACTGTTTTGATAGAAGGCTATGGAAGAGCCTTCTCAGGAACACGAAGAAAACTGATATTTGAATTTTGACTCGAAGCTTTGTACAGGATAACACAAATGGTGCTCACCAGACATTTGCTCTCAGGACATTTGCGCCCCAAGGATAGTTGCTCTTGCGACACTTGCTGCCCGGGGACAGTTACCCCTCCATACACTTGCCACCACCACATGACAAATTGGTTTGACTTGATTGTTTCAACGAAAAGCACTTGTCTAAATAATAAAATGATTTAAACAGTGAAAAAGAATGAATAAGTAAAGGACTAGTCGTCGCTCATTGCCTAGAAAAAAAAGGTTTATTAATCAGTTTCCTCGTCAAAATATACTGTGAGCTATCAGTGGCTCATCCGTCAGAGGTACACTACCTCTCTCTCGTATATATGTATATGTACTTGTCACGTATTGTTCATGTGAATTATTTTGACTCACTTGTCTCCGGTTCCTGTTTATATTACACCCTTTTTCTCAAGGTTCATCACAGAGTAAACGATGAACATCGACATTTCTGTCACACTACTGTTCTTTATGTGCTTGCAAGTACGAAATGTTCACGGATATTACGATGTGTCACAACTACTACAGAATATGTTCGACAATAGTCGCTGGCAACTTGAGAAATTCATTTAAAAAATATCTCATCTGGTTCACAAATCAGCAGTTCTTTTATTCGCACTTTTCATTAAAAATCTTATTTCATCATACTCCATTCATTAGAAATAATTGCGTCGAAATCATATCAATGTTGTTTTTCATGTCATAAAATCTGCCACTGCGAAGAAAGTTTTGTGTAAGATGGAAAAAACCATGTCACTTGACGCATGCTGGTACGAGATACAAGATATAGAAGAATAGAACAGAAAAGAAAAAATGTTGTTGAGCTCAAAACTCGTGTTTGTTCTGAGACAGAAAGGTAACGTTGTAATAATAGACGTGTTTTTGTAGGGAAATTATCCAGAAAAGGACTTGGATATTTCCAAGTTGTATTGATGTCGGAATTTTCCGACAATACCACGTATTTATAGGAAGTGATTGTCTCATTCGAGTATTTCTAATCTACGAACAAATATATTTACTACGATCATTGACTGTGGCATGGCGTTTGCACCTTTCATTCCAGTGGTTGCTGGCTATGTCGCTGCTGAACTATTGAATGTTGCACGCGAAAATCATGGTAAGTAAATGAGTTATTTGGGTTTGGTAATCATCATTTAGAATGTTGTTGATAACGGATGAAATGTACGATATGTAAAATGATTTCTACCCAAGATGAAATGATGATCCCAGTTTTTAGAATATTTCAGTCTATTATGAGGGCGTGAGTATCTTTTATGTCTGAATACTTACACACATCCTCATCCACCCGCATATCCTTCTAAAACCATTCACAATATTTAGTTTCTCATCGATGTTTACTTATGCACTGTGAACGTTAAGTATTTGACGACTATGAACGTATCATCCAACGAATGGTTCAGACACGGAAACAAGGTTACATATTTTCATTGCACAAGTATATTATACCTGATTGAGCAAGAAGCACAAACGTTTCCATAAGAATTTAAGTATATAAATAAGACTGGCAAGCGCTTTAGCTTTCCAGAATGTATCATGTCTTGCCTCAGAATGTATCCATGACGCATAGTATTCTTGCTCCAAGGATTGCATGTGCATGAAATAAAAAGCTCGACTAGAACTGTTTGTTTTATTTTGTCAAAATAAAAAAGCCAAACATTGTTTTATTCAAGTTTACTTTCTTTTAAATGAAATCTTATATATCGTCCGTCTATTCATCTAGGTCAACAGGCTCGAGAAAATGCGATGCTACGCGAAGATCTGCGTATATATTACGATCGACAATCTGAACTAACGATGCGTTTTATCGAGATTATGACTAGGATTCGGTGCAGGCAGATCAAATCCTTCACGGATCTTGCCGAACAAGATACAGAAACGAAGAAAGCTTTGATTGAGTTGGCGCAAAAAGCCGATCCAATCGAGATGAAAGGCAGAAATATTGGCTTTCTTGGTTTAACGTCAACCGGTAAATCAACTTTACTCAATAGTCTTCTTGGACAAAATGTTGCTGAAACAGGGGTTGGTGAAACAACAACAAAAATCACGCCATACCAAGGAACACAGTTTACTCTTTGGGATGCTGCTGGTCGAAATGATGAAACAATGTATATGACTATGGAATACATATCCTTCTTCAAAGGATTAACACGACGTGTCATTCTAATTCAGTCATCAATCAAAGAAAATTCCAGTATGATGAAACTTTTGGATGAGATTAATTTAACATATGATATTGTTGTTAACAAATATGATCTAGTGGATGAGAATGAGCAACAAGGATTTAAGAGTCAAATTCAGCGTGAAATCGAAACACTTGGACTGAAGGGAGTCAATAATGTATTTTACATAAGCGCTAAATATACTGGAATGTTTCCCGAATGGACGAGGATGGTCGATTATCTCACATCTTGATGAACATGGGTGCGTTCTACTTGCGTTTCCCTATATCTTTTCCGAGCATGTTTGAAGAATAAACTAACATTATAACACTAGTAAATCAAGATTCATGTATCTCTTTTAACTGTTTTAGACCCAAGGGGAGAAAAGCGCGACTCTCGTACTCTCCTACTTTCCTCGTACTTCCCTCATACTCCCCTTGTACTCCCCTGTGCTGCCTTATACTCCCTTGGACTCTCGTCACGGGGGAAAAAGCGAGACTTTATCTACTTCAAAATTTTTTGACGTACAGTGAAAGTCCGTAATAACAACACCAAAAAACGTTTTGTCTTGATTGCTTCGCTTCATGGTTAATTTACCCTGATTGCAAGAACTTTTGTGTATGCATAATCTTTGGAGTCTTCTCTTTCATATAGTCTAATAACAGCTACTCTCTGAAATATAGTGGCGAAGTCAGTGGTCTACGATAATGATCTGTAGCTACCTAGGAAAAATCTTGGAGCTTTCCGGGCTAGATCCTTATCAGATCCTCCAAGGATCCTGAAAGAATTCGCTGTTTTTTTCCGAGGAATAAAATCCTGAAAGAAATGTGTAGCCACGGAATTTCAGGATCCCTACAGGATTCATAACAGAATTTTACCAGGATCCTCCGCAGTTTATCATTACATTTTAATACAGGAATCGGAACAGGAAACCATCAATTCCTGGAAGAAGTAGGTAGCCACGAAATATCAAAGATTTTAACAAGATTAGAATAAGATCTTGGAAGGATCCTCAGTAGCTTTCCGTCGGTTTTAGATCAGGATCCTTTCAAGATTTCCACGATTTCTAATTGAAAAGTTTTCCTATTACTCATTACGGGATTTCTGTAGGATTCTGCGAGGATGTGGTCAGATTTCTTGACAGGATCTTGGCAGGATTTTCTAAATAGAACATAAGAGAAACGAACACAGAGTATCGATCTCTGGACCTTCAGCTTACGAACCGGATGCTCCTCTTCAAAACAACGCCTCACTTTTCTCAAAAATTTGTTTCATTCCTGAGAAAGTACACTTTTCTGAATCAGAAGCGAAAAAATCGGAATTCTGCCCGTAATTCTCTATTTTCTCCATCAGAACTCATTTTTTATGCAACAAAAATGTCATATTCGGAATTAGCGTCAAAAACCGAGTCGAATGATATACTTTTTTACCCTATCCCACCACCTTTGTTTTTTTCGAATGTTCACGTCGAAGAATTACTGAGATTTTCAACAAAACATG
>CAJNOQ010005640.1:0-14937 GCA_905250885.1 Didymodactylos carnosus | reverse complement strand
TCAAGGATATTATAGCTTCAAGCGGTCGGGTTTTTGCCATTGGATGCGTCGTATTCGACTGTATATTCTCACATGTTAAACTAAAATAGAGGGTCTTCACTTTGCATATTTCAATATCACTAATACTGTGCGTGTACACTACTGAAATATTTCACTCGAAGAGTTTCTATTTACAATATTAGTGATATTGAAATATGCAAAGTGAAGACCCTCTATTTTAGTTTAACATGTGAGAATATACAGTCGAATACGACGCATCCAATGGCAAAAACCCGACCGCTTGAAGCTATAATATCCTTGAAATCCATGTCTTCCAATAAGTATATCAGAGTGACCGTTTAAAATGTAAAATCGACGTGGCTCTTCAGATAAGGCCTATGAGGAAAAACGGCTTATGCCATCGTAATCAGTGCATTGAGCTCTACAAACTGGTATATATCGTATTCGAAACTCAGCATGGCACTAGAGGACCTTCTATCATGAGAATTTAAAAGTGAATTTTTTTAACAAAAATTCCCGTACCTCTTTTTTCCATCGTTAGTAATCTATTTACACTCTCATCGCTGCACCCGACTCTTGTTTTGGCACATAGTGTGAACGTATACGTGGTTGTCTTCTCAAGATCTACAACAAAAGCGACGTCATCTACTACATGAACAGCAGACGATCCAATTGATTCTTACTGTCAACAAAATAAAAGTGTGTATCATTTGTAATGTTATTTATTTCAATTCGATTTATTTCATCATCTGTACGCCAATATACCAGACGATAACCAAGAAGGATACCATTGGATTTTAGTGGATTGTCCCATGTTATTCGTGTTGTCCAATGTGTTACGTCAGGAAAAAAAACATTTGTCGGTTTTGATGGAACTAAAACAAAACATTTAAAGATGAGATAATTACTGTTATTAAAACAAAAAACAATATAACATACCGCTTTCTGCTGTTTGAAAACTAAAGTCTGAGGTAAATGGTCCGCAACCGATGGAAGTGCAAGCTGCCATTGATAAAGAATACTTTGTATAAGCATCTAGATACGATAACAGAAAGGATTGAACATTATTATCAATATTAATGTACGTCCTATTCTCCGACATCGAATTAGCATAATAAACAATCTAAACCAATACATAGTCGATTAGTTATTCAAAGAAATACAGTACAAAGTTTAAAAAATTTGTTCGCGTCATACTTACTTTATAGCTCGTAATAATTCCACATTGATCTTTGCTTTCTAATTGTGTCCAAGAAATTTTAACCGACGATGAATTAAATACATCAATTTTTATATTCGATGGCGGTTGAAGTGGAACTAAAAATTAAAAGAAACGTCAAAAACATGTATAAAAATCGTCATTCTACCCTTTATACCATTTTCGAAGGTTTGTTCAATACTTGAAATTGATGTTGAACTCAGTCCAACTTGATTAAACGTATGAATCGTTATATTGTAATACGTAAAAAAAAGTAGATCATAAAACTCATATTCCGAACATAGTGGATCGTCAATTTTTATCTGTTTTATTTTAGTATCATTTATTAATAGTAAGTAACCACCTGGTAATGAATTCCAATCATTTGTTACAATTGGCTAAAAATAAAGAAAAAGTTTTCAATTCGGAAGGATGAAAAATATAAATAGTAAAACGTACCGTCCATCGTACACGAATTGTTGATGAATTTTGAGCATAAGTTAAGACAACTAATGGTACACTTGACGGTACATCTTGCTTCATTTGAAAAAATTTCGTTGCCATACTAACATTACTACGACCTTTTATATTCACAGCATACATTCGAACACGATATAGACGATAAGGATGCAAGTTTGAAATAGTTAATGTTGATTGATCAATTGTAATGGACTTAATAAAAATAAATTGAAAAAAATAAAAATTAGAGAGAACTATTTCTCAAAATTTTGGATCCGTGATGGTTATGGAGTAACGAAATATTATTTCATCATTCAAAAACTGCGTATGTGCGGTAAGAGAGCATTCAGTTAACAGAAAAAACCTTGTATATTACCTCAATTTCAATCCATTTTGAATTATTACTTCCAGTTTGAATTTCTACAATATACTGATTAATATTTGTTTTTCCATTGTATCCTGGTGTAAAATTAATAATAACAGTACGTTGTTCAACTGATACAATTTCAAGATTATTTGGTGGTGATGGCAGTTCTAAAAAATGATTGTAGACAGTAAACATTAAAATGATTATAAATTTGGACAACAAAATGCATACCTGGCGGAAAACCAGACTGAATCGATGCTGAACGTTTCAAACCATATCCTTTTGATGTTTTAGCTCGTACAGAGATTGTATACCATGTTGTGGCTGATAAACCATTTAATTTATACATTGTCACATTAGCGTCGATATTTAAATTTTTATTTTCTTCATCAATGTTGTTACTACCGTTCATGGGACGACATTTAATTTCATAGCCAATTAGACGACCATTTGGTTCGAGAGGAGGTTGCCAACTAACAACAAGCGATGTATCATAAACATTTGAAAATGTTAGATTTTCAACTTGATCAGGAACTAAAGGATAAAAACAGATTTTTAAAAGCATATTTCAATTGGCATAGTAAACAATCTGCTTGGAAATTTAACTAGAATAAAATGAAACGACAGAAAAAAATAAGTGCAACATACTATCTTCTAGGGTTTTAATATACACTGGTGCTGACAATGGACCTTCTCCAATTTTTGTTGCCGAATTGATACAAATGGAATAATTTGTGTATTTTTTCATATTGAGCAATGTAAGATGATACGTTTCGATAGGTTTTGCTTTTTCATAGAAATAAGCTGTTGTATTACGGTTTAAATCAATTATTTCAAGCTAAAAGTAGAGCAAGATGATTGCATGAAACAAAGTCAAGAAAAAAAGTAAGCTGAAAATAGTTCTTTACGAAGTACTATAACATCTCACATTGAAAACCTTCTCATTAACAAACCTTGAAACTATTAAGGATTCCATTGATATAAGACGCCTGTGGAGGATTCCATTCGATATATATTCCTGTGGAATTCAATGATTGATATTTTATTATAATAGGAGCTCTACTTGGGGTGCCTTCCATTGTTCGCACTTTAACTATCTCACTAAACGGACCAATACCAATATTATTTGACACTGCTATACGAATTGAATATGACTCCCATGTCATTAAATCTAAATATAATAATAAACGTATATAAACTCAAAAGAAACGAAACAATGTAGGTGAACCTTTTAATATGAGCACTTGTTTGGATGTATTGACATGAATTACTTTCCAATTTAGATTCGGATAATTCAGGGCATATTGAACTTCATAACCAGTTAATAAACCATTTATTGTCGATTCAACTGGTTTTGACCATTCGATTATGATCGAGGTTGAGTCACGTGCAGTAGCTACGACTGATCGAGGAGCACCACTTGGAACTAAGAAAAATAACATTTTTTTTAAGATCCGATGATATCTGACAAAAAATCTGCGCGTAAAGGGATCAAAATACTATTTAGTAAAATAACCTATTCGAAAAAGACTAGATAATTTATTCTTACGCTCTTCCGGTAATGTGACGTTGTTACTTGGTTCACTTGTTTGTCCTTAAAAGAAACAGAAGATAATAGGTGATGACTTAAGGTCCCTCGTAGTCAAATACATTACCTTCTCCGACATGGTTTGTAGCGAATAAACGAAATTGATATGTTGAATACGGATGTAAACCTGATAGAACTGTCCATGTTTTTGTGTCATTCATAGGTATTTCTTTCTTAACTTGCCAACCGATATCATCAGATAAAAGATTTTCTAAAATAATAAATTAATTATATAAGCAGATACGTTTGTAACAAGTGTCTAACTTACCTGAATTAATTTCTTTATATTGAATGGTGTAACGTATTACTGGACTATTTCCATCAAAGTTTGGCACCCAAGTCACGTTAACAACAGATTTATTTTGTTGTTTAATAGCACTACCATGAACAAACGTTGGTGGATACGGTAATTCTAAATTCATATGCAACAGTAACTTGTGGTATTCAAAGAAAGAGGAGTAATTTACCGATGACTTTCAACTGTACAGTTTTTGTGTCATTTCCAGCTGTTGATAAAACTTCACAGGTATAATTTCCCTACAAAGATAGAACAGTACAAGAACACTGTTGTAGAACTATAGCCAAGTCTGTAACTTACAGTATCTTCATTTCGTGCCATGTCAATTTGAATATCTGTACCATTGACTAATTTTGTCACTGGTATCGGTTGGTAATTGAATGACCATTGAATATTGACATCTATATTCGTTTCATGAAATATAGTACAAGATAAAATCACTGGTTGCCCTTTTACAACAGTCATTTCTTTTGGAATTGTCACAATTTTTGTTCGTCCTTGAAAAACAAACCGATTAGGATTGTCAAAGCTTTTTTTAAATAGAAGACACTTACTGAGAACGAGTAATGTGACCGTTGAATTCGCAACACCAAGTATATTTTTTGCTTGACACATGTATTGTCCGGAATCGTTACGAGTTGTTTTCACGATTGACAATATACCCATTTGATGATCAATATGAAATCTCTGATCATTAAGTTCAACCTCTTTCTTGGTCGTGTTGTCAACTAGAAAGCAAAACGATTTATTGGCTTAACAGCATCGGTTATCCTAACTTACATTTAAACCAAGAAATTGTTGGTTTGGGAGAGCCGGTAACTTTACATGCTAATGTAATATCCTTCTCATTAAATACTGTTAGATCATCGCTCACAATAACTGTTGGTTGTTCACCTTGAAGTAACAAGATTACACAATATTAAAATTTCAAAGAATTGATATGCATTACATACTTTTTATCTTTAGCCATGTTGATCGTGCATCTTCTCCAACTGTATTTGTTAAAAAACACTGATACATTCCTTCATCATTGCGTTCAATCTGATACAATATTAATGAATTATTTTGAAGCTGAATGCTAAACAAGTAAACAAGTGAAAACTAGAATGACGAATGCATATTCTGACTAGGTTGCAAACACAAAAGACAATAAGCAGGCATCAAGCACATTGCACAACAAAAAGCGTGAGCTTGAAAATGATCACGTGAAGCGAAAATCAATGTCTTATCGATCTTCTACTTACATTCTCAATTGATCTATCTAGACAATAAAAAAAGAGGCAAATTGAATCAAAATCGGTAAAAAACAATTAGGAGCCTATTCGAGAGAGTTATGTTTATAAAGTTGAAGAGAATGTTAATACTTGTCGAAACGGAACTTTAGGTCTATCGAACCAAAAATTATCACATTAAAATATATAGCTAAGGCTGTAATTTATTGAATGTACATAGTTTGATTACATCTTTCGATTATTTGTCTTATTTTAGGTTGTTTTTTTGTTTCTACATTACAAGCAAACGCTTACCGTGATGATTCATTTGTTAATTGCACTGCATTTTTATACCAAGTTACATTAACTATTGACGAGGGTGTGCCACCACACCTTAGTGTAATATCATCTTGTAAATCCACTTCATGAATGGCGGGAAAAGGCGTTATGATCATTGGTACAACTAGACAAACGAACAAGAACATATTATGTCTTGACTTTAATTAAAAGTGAAAAGAAATTTGTTTTACCTTGAACAACGAGTTGAGCACTTGCATTTGTAAACACTAACGTATTTTTTAGTCTAACCAAACATGTGTAGTTGCCTGCATCTTCTAAACTCACACTTCTGATTTCTAATGTTCGATTATAAATTCCAATATGATATCGGCCAAATGTTGAATCGATAAATTTTTCGTCTTTTTGCCATAAGATTTCGATTTGTTCCCGTGAACTAGAAATAAACAATATTTACAAATTCAAATAGTTGAAAACAAAAATAAAAGTCTTACGCAGCATTCGGAACACATTCAAACGTTTTTAATGGATCTCCAACAATCGCTATTTGATCAGATGGTTTTACAATAATAACAGGTGCATCATTAGTTGCGTAAACTAAAGATAAAGAATTTTTGTAACTAAATAGCTAGATTTTAGAGATAACTGATAGTCCTCAAACAAACATAAGCATACATTTTCGCCTATTAACTTCTAATCGATAGGCGGGCGACTGTTTAGAACCTCCAGCAAATATATTTTCTATTGTTGCATAATACATTTTTTCATCATCATAATTAGCCGACAATATAATTAGATTATGTTTCGATGTAATAAAATATTTTTCATTCATAACAATTTTTTGTCCAGTTGTTTTCTTGTAAATATCACGTGAGTACCATTGTATGGTAGGCTCAGGTGATGAACTAATGTCAGGCAAATTAAATATAGCTGCATCATTCTCATTCACGTTAACCACTTGATCTAATGGTTGTTGCTCATAACCATCGAAATCTAGAGAAAAAAAAGTAACAAGTTCAACTAGTGATGAATGAACGTGAAACAATTGTCAACTTACACCATACAGTTAATTTAGCCGCTTTACTCGAAACAACACCAACATCATTTTTTGCTAAACATCGATAATATCCTTGATCATGTTTGGTTGTTGATTGTATTTCATAATAACTTGCTGATGAATAATTTTGCGTCAAATTTTTCCAATCTTTCAACCATAAGTAAGTTGGGGGCGGATAACCAATAGCATTACAGGTGAACACTTTACGTGAACCGATCGGAACATCGTTATCAGCTGATTCACGTGAAATTAGTGGTGGTTGGAATTGCTGTTGATCTTTAGAAAGAAGAAAAAAAGAGAAATCATAAAATAAGCTTCACGCTTGATGTAAAGGTCAAAAAATTATCATTGAATTAGGATTTCGCGAATTGGAGAGGTTCCGTCCACAGAAATGAAAAGCCAAACAAGTTTCTTACTTGTGCTGTTGATGACATGTTGACTAATCAAACAATACAAAAGTGTAAATGCTGCGAGTAAATATATCATGAACGCAGTAACGAGTGGTAAACATTAAAACAAAAAAAACTATATTGAAATTTGTAATGATGCAGTTTAGGAAATCAATAATCTAAAACCAAGAGAAAAAAATCATTGCTATAGCAAGAGATTTAGTCACAGAATGAAATGCAGAGAACAGGGTAAGTATTCAGCAGCTCTTTCATTTTATTTGAATGATAAACAGTAGACGAAGAGATATTTTACCGCTCGAACAATTCAATCTTATCTTTTTTGATCTTTCATAGATTTCCGGTTAATTTCATCAATGTAATCTTGTATTTCAGTCCTGTCACACTAATCTATATTATTTCAGCATGCATGAGCTTCATGATAGACGAGATGGTGCCAACTGGTAGTCTTTATCAGTCAACTATTTTGTAAGTTTTCGTAATTAAAAACGCAATTCCTACCTTAGCACTTGCTATGGTTTCAGAGATTCGATTCGATGACTGACAATCTGTTCCACTAGAATAGCTTTTCAAATCGATGTCTTTGTGCGCTTCTTCTGATATTTTATCAGCATGATGCTCTGAAATTGATTTTTATCTTTTTAGCGTCTGAATAAGTGAAGTCTTCAAGGTGAGACATCAGTGTGATTTCGCTTTTCATGGTAAGACAACATATTTTTTTACAAAGTCTGTACTGAACGTACGGCTCCGTTTGCGCTTAAAAATGACTATAATTATTCGAAATATGCAAGCATACAACTCATATTAACCCTTTCCAGCCTGATGTTGCCATTTGGCAACACTTTTTGCTGTGTTTTCGAAACAGCCGGCTGGAAAGGGTTAAGAATCAGATCTTACTGGCTGTACGATTCGATGATACTTTCGATGTAACCAGAGCTCTACAGTATATAATAATGAACGACGCGACGACAAAGAATAAGGAGAAGCGATCGTGAGAGCCAATGAAATAGCCAAGTCCAGTGGTCACTAGTTAACGATACGCTTCTTCTTTATTCTACAGCAGTACTTATCCAAATTGGAATATGTACCCAAGTTTTGGTCAAGATAAGATATAACCTTACTCATATTGGTAGGTGGTAGTGAAAACTCTCGATATTACCACCGTCTTAGCGTGCTACTATCTTGTTTTTCAGTAACGTCATTACGCCCCTCAGCATAATTGTTGAGGCGTTTCTCAAATATGCTATAAAGATAAAATGTGTTCTCACTATCAATAAATACTACTTATGTCCTCAATCTTGGAAATATCTCGTCGGGGTTCAGTGAACCATCCTTTCTGGAAACCATCCCGCAGAACCTTCGGCGAAGTTTGGGTTGAGATAAGCTGGGAGCTAGGGACAAATCACTACCATCAACGTTATTTTGTAATGGTAAATATTGGTTGCTATTGTTAGTACATATCTGAAAAAAATAAACGGAAAAGAATAACGGTAAGAGACCAACACATATTAATAAAACATCAAATGAATTAGTTCAATGTCCATCATTCTTTCGGAGTTTAAATCAATTATTTGAATTATTTGCTGTTTTATCCATAACTGTTGAAATAACTGAACGATCGTTTTCAACAATGAAATTAATTAAAAATTGTTTACGAAACAGTACCGGTGATAATCGATAAAGCAGTCTTGTTCTCATTCATATTCATCGACAACATGCAAAAGAATTGAATGTTGAAGATGTTGTTAATGAGTTTTGCAAAGACAAATGTCGAATCAAATTCACCAGTGATTGAACAGAACTAATTTTCGCTATTTTTAAAGTTTTTTAGACATTTCTAGATCTTCTTCTCTTTTGTTCTCCTTTCAAAGAGTCTTTTTTTTCTTGTTATCATTTGTAGTAACTTAGAACAGTCAAAGCGATGAACGCCATGTGGGGATGAAACGCAAGAAAAAATTTATGGTTCACCTAACTTTAAAATGGAAATTCACAATAGTGAAAATGAATGTTTTTCCTAGATGCCCTCCCCTTACCAAAATCTTGGCTATGATCCAGACTACACGCTACTTATATGACCAAATAATTCTAGGATATCAATCTGAGTCCTCAAATGCAGTTTACGTACATCTACACTCATTGATAAACCAACATCAGAAACAACATCACATTTTGTTTCTATTTAAATTTTCTACTCTGCTGGTCAATGACTGATCAGTGTTTAAAGCATATGAATGAAGTGTATGTTTTATACACTTAAAGTGTGTTTATTTTTACTAGTGAAGTATATCGTGTTTTTGTTTAATATACATCAAGTATCTTCAGGACACGAACGGAGGGTGCTTTTCAAAATTTGTTTTTAAAGTATGTGCTTAAGGCAGGCACTTTATGAAAATAACAATTTTTTCAAAAAATGAGAACATAGAAATAGAAAAAATTCATAAACTTGTGAGTGTTATAATATAACTATAGTTTTTTCAAGTCAGATGTTGTGACAAACTGGATGAACTGACCTCTGCTTTTCCTATGAAAACTGTTAGACCACACGTTCTGTGTTCACTTAATATTGTTAGAAGAGTTTCTACAGTACAAACATCCTGGATGGTCTAAACAGAAGATCTTCAATTAATATTCCTTGGTTTATTCTCATCCATACATCTGTGTCAGTTAGTATTAAAAATTCGAATAGAATTGTTAAACTGTCTGTGTTCGAATTTTGTTTCGGCTTTTAAACCTAAGCCTTTTGAAAGTGAAAATTAAGAAATATTCAATGGTTTTTATATGAAAATTAAAAAGTTATATTCAGGAACATAGTAGTTATTAGAAGGACGTTAGTATCATCTATGAGCATATACATAAATGAATCACCATTTTATTAGTGGACCAACTTACATGTCTTTCCGTTGTATTGTGGATAATTTATGAGTGCCAGTCTTCTGATAAAAAAAAAGAAAACTTCGATGGTTCGCTGTGGAATAAGAACGGCAAAATGTTTTTGAAGAAATGACGTTTCATACTAAATGTTTCGTCACATAAAAGTATCGATATCTGTACGAAAAAACAAAATAATGCAGAACTCGTTGAAACTTACCTCATCAGATTGGCTCGTCAAAATCTATCGAGTAATCTGTAGCAGGTGTTATTTGTAGCCCATTCTAGGTTTTCTTTTGGCAAGTTCAGGAAGTTTGTCACTTTTTTTAATAAAGTCGCGATTTTGGAGAAAAGTGACTGACAGAAAATTTCTACTTTATTATCTTATATAACGTCAGTATAAGCACTTTTACTTTGAAAATTTTAAAAAATGGAAAAGTGTATCATTCTCATACAGAAATGGTTGTGTACTGTGGATTACTTCAATGAGGTCTTGATTGTTGAGAGAGTTGTGTAATGTGCAATATATGAGCGTCCTGTAACATAAAACTCTACCTGCTCTTTTGATGACGTTCTCCCCAATAATATAAATTTGAGTTTATTCGTCTAAATAATGTGACGAAACTCGTAAGAAATAACAGAAGGTCTAGATGACGTAATTGGATATTTTCTACCTTTTATACTTTAAATTTAAGATATAATTGTTAACCGATAATAAATCATGTATTTAGATATTGTTGTCACTAACATTGATTGATCGTTGTAGAATATTGTTTAAAGTATTTTTCTGTCATCCCAATGAGTCCTTAACAACCTCGGTACAACTTCTTAAGTAAAGAAGTACAGGAAAAAAAAGCGTTAATTTCGTGCTAGAAGCGCGAGAAACTGGAACATTTCTTGCTACGAAATACCGTCAAGATGCCATGTTTGTTCGTTTATCCAGAGTATACTACTTTTCACTTTACATGTGTTAAACTTCAAATACCATCGAAAGATACCCTACAAAAAAATATTTTAGCGGCAATGATTGTGCATGAATGAGCACCAGTGTCAGAAAGAATGAGCAAATCTCGCACCAGTGCCGAAGATTTGTTTTCAATCACCATTTTGTTTTATCAATTTCTGTCTATATTAACACCACAGTCTACTTCTAATATTTCGAATGTCTTTCTGGCTCCATCTTTTCCTTCTCATAAGAGAAATACCGAGGCAATGCCGCATAGTTTCGGATATCAATGTGGTACTGATCAGTGCCGCACTCAAATACAAAATTCAGTATAAACAACCATAATAAAAAGCTAATTAAACTGATTAAATAAATTTCAGTGTGACACTGATTTTTGCTAGTGTGGCAGCCATGCGGCACTAATTTTTACCAGTACTACACTGGAATTTTTTTTATAGGATATTTAATGTGTTTGATTTGTAAGATTTCATTGTTTAACAAACGTTTAATTAACGTTTTCTTTTTCTTCACAAAACTATTATATCGAATCATCATCGCTCACTTTTATTTTATTTTATTTTATTTTTTGAGTATAATTGAATGAAGGGTGTATATTATATATTCCTTTTCGCTTTTCGTTTTTTTGTCCTTCAAGTGTCTACTTTCTCTAAACATGCACAAAGTCAAATCATTATACGATCTTTGTTGTTGTTTTTTGTCATATTCAGATGTACATTTTAAAAAAAAACGAAAAAAAAATTATAATCATTTTTTTTGTCTACTGCTGGTTTTTCTTGTTTTATTGTGGATACGGTCTCACTAAACTTGAGAAACAAAACCTTATTGTATGTGTAAAAAAATATACATCGATGTTTTGGTGTTTTTCTTTTCTTTCTCTCTCTCTCTTTCTCTTTCTCTTCCTCTCTCTCTCTCTCTCTCTCTCGTCGATGTTATAGATAACTTATAATCCATCCGATATGTAGTTATTAGAGTATGAAATAAATTCATGAGTGTTGTGCAATTTTGTTATAATGTTACAATATCTTGATATTAAATAGTCAGGGTAAGTGAAATATTTTGATGAGAAATTATACTCTTCATAGTAATAATTATCGATTGTAAAATTAAAGCCCAGAAGTAGTTAAGAGCAACGTAGAATGTTCAATCTGATATTAGAGATATAAATGTAGAATTCATTCAAGAGTAAAAGATCATATCTTTATAAAAGATTGCTTTTTATTATGTAACAATCAGCCAGAAAACTGTTTCTATCGCAGATATCAGAAAGTATGGAATTAAGCTGATGTTTCTCTGTCATTACATATATTGTAGAATTAGCATGAAAAATAGAGTTATATACATACACATTTAATTTGACAGCGCAAAAATCACGTATTCTTGATCTGTATCTAATTTGATTCTCTAATTTAGAAAAATAATAATGTTGCCTGGCGGTTTGACAGTATCCGCATCAACGAATAATGGCGAACGAATGCTTACGTATCGCTCAAAAAGTCAATTGGAACAACAAGTTCCACCAATAAAATCATTTTTTGAAGTTTTATTAAGGATTGTTCCACATCGTCAGACGTATAATCGTTATTGTGCTTCAAGTTTAAGTGTATCATATCAAAGTCGTTCGGGTACGAGTAAGACTGATACTTTACCGTTATTATTACCAGTAACGGTAAAGATTTACGTTACTCATTACTAGCAACGAGTAACGTAAACTGTTACATTACTTGGTAAAGTAACGCAATAGTAACGGTAAAGTGCCATCCCAGGTACGAGTAGTAATCGTTCACCCATCAACCGTTATCGAAAAGATACACCGAATAGTGCCCATCGTATTAATGTATCGTCATCAGCTGCCGACAGGCGATCAGATTTAAGTTGTCGATCAATCAGAGGAAGATCAGCACATCACGTGAGTTATAGAACCACAACACATTATTTAGTGATGCTTACATAGTTATATAGTTATATTTCAAAAGTGACGGATGACTATATATTAACACGTTTTTATGCCATTTACTCTCAAATACTCTTTTCTCTTCAGAAAGATATGTTCGTACGGCTATGTCAAAAAATTATAAAAATATTTTTTTCAAGTAGGACATCACTGACATTATCGAGACCAATGGCAAATTAAGCTGTTATTTCTATTCAGATCGTTAAGGCTTTTTATGTAAGATCTTAGATTAAGATTTCATAAGAAAATGATATATCTTCTATGATCGTGCAATTCCACTACGAATGGTGAAATAATGTCTTGTGTTTTCGTCTTTCGAACATCTGACATGCTAAAACTATCGCTTCATTAAATTCTTACGAATGAAACAAAAAAAAGAGATGCTTTTAATCACAACAAGATCTCTTCATCTTCTTTTGTCTCTCTATTTAGCCTATTACTCATACACATTTGTATACGAAATTTCATCGTGGTGCCAGTATAGTTTTATTTTGTGTTCATTGGTGTAAAACCGCTCGTGAAAAGTTCGTATCTGTTTCTTCTTCTTCTTCTTCTATCCTTCATTACATTAATCCACAAGAGAACATTCAAAGATCAAATTGCATCTGAGAATAATTGTTAGTAACAGCATATGTCCGATGAAGCAATCGAATATTTTAGAAACAATGCAAAATCCATGGAATATCAATCGTTTTTGCAAGCCGTTGATACAAGTGGAACAACAGAAAAATATATGTTTGATAAATCACATTTCAAAACATTTTCGGTACGTAATACACTCTAAAGCCGAAAAAAATTGTGAAATGTAAAGTATTAATTGAAGTATTTGTTTCGACAGAAACAATCATCAGAGCGACTATGTTATTCACGTTGTATTCTACCAAAGACATTAAACACAAGAGATCTATATGTGGGGTGTTTTCATCACATATACTTTTTTCTTTTCAGACTGATATTTTACCTCTTGTGCCGGAGTTTTTTAAACAACAGCCCGGTGATAGAAATTTGGAAAATGCGCCTAAGGTAAGACATATTAGTCATTCTTGTTTTTCAAGCGCATATTAGTAAAGGATTAAATCAGATTAACCCACAAAATTTTCTGAGGTTGATATTAACCTATAGTGGCATTCACGGCTAGGCGATAAGATAAGAGTAGTCTACAAAAAAGTGCAAAAATCAGCTATTCTTTATCTTTCTAAAGTAAAAGAACTGGCTGGTAGAGTAGTTTGGGATAATTCGAGACACTCGAATATTTTTCGATCAAGCTTAACTAAAAGACAAATAATTTATATCAAGTAGATGCAATAATAATTTATTTTTATTTTTCATGTATCCAACTTATAGCCTGTTTTTCCTCATAAATATAATTAAGAACAATCGCTACTTTATATCATTTATTTCTTTACAAAAAAAAATGTTAGCGAACTCTATGTGATTTTTTTCTACGTATATTTTATACTCATTTAATAACAAACGTCTTGCTATATCAACAAATAGACAAGAAAAAATAGTTGGAAGAAAAGATCGATTTCTTATTCTATATTTAAAAAATGTTTGCTCTTTATTTCGGAACATTATGTACTGACACTTCAACGTTCAGTTGAATCGTAAACACATTGAATTAAAATCTCGAATATCGTTCAACAAATCTAGTAATCATTTTTCTTGTATATTACTGTTGGTTATTCGTAATGTCCTAGATAAATAGAACAGTATCGGCTAAATGCTACTGCATCCAGCAGAGTAAGAGACTGTAAACGAAACTTACCTTTGATTTCAATCGTTTTTGATAGTGTTCAATGATAAAAACTATTACATACACCAGAGAACTATCAGCTGCAAAAGCTGTTCAAACAACTTTGCTAAAATAAAATCGAACTTATGGTAATTGAACAACAATTTTGATGAAGCACCCTGCCGGATTTAAAAATCTGAAAGTATCAAAAAGTTGAATAGCAGGTTCGATAGAGAATTTTATTGCGCATCTAACCATATTTGATTTTTGGTTTGAAACTATGATCGTTCCTCAAAAAATAATTTTTTAAAAAGTTTGATAATTTACTGACATGAGATGAAAAAAGTCTTTCAACTCAGTAAGGAGGTATAGTGGAGATATTGTTTATACCGGACTTTGTAGAGTGAAAAACGCGCTATAAACTGGCGATAAAAGAATTAAAAGAATACGGTTGTTGTTTGAGAAAAAAATATTTTTCGAGCAAAATTTCGAATTTTCATTTTTCATACGTTTCACTAAAACTTCTATAGCAGG
>CAJNOQ010005639.1:0-14937 GCA_905250885.1 Didymodactylos carnosus | reverse complement strand
GTAGAGAGAGGAAGGTTTGGGCTACAAAATAAGGTGTTTTTTAACTAATTATCTCTAAAGCTTACCTCGCAGTCAATTATTAATTAAAACTCCATGTATTTGAATGGAGTGTCTCTTTTTACCCCGAGTGGAGGAAAAAGAGACACTTTCATGGGACTCTTCGCATTTTGGATGTGGTTGAAAATCGGACAGAGATTTCTAGGAGATTTTTACATCAACGTGTAGAAAAATGTTCGCTCTACCATCATGTTCAATAGTAAGTTTTCCCGACCAAAAACGACTCAGAACTAATAAAAGTACGACAAAAAATTGAAAAGGTGTCTCTTTTTCCCCCACAGTACTCTATATGTGTCGATGTATGTATCAACAATACAATCAAAGAAACCGAATTATACAAAATAAAATAAAATAAATTAGAGCTTAAATTCAATAATAGAGGAATAATTGAGGAATAGAGAAAGAGCGGAATAGAGGCATGACAGGAATAAGAGAGGAATAGTCGGGGAATAGAGGAATAGCGGAATAGGGGAACAGCGGACTAGAGGAATAGGGTAACAACGGAGTAGAAGAATAGCGACCGACCGACCGGAATACATTTTGAAACGTGCCCTTAGGAAATCCTATGACTTTCGGATGTATCTGATTTCACTGGTTTCTGTAGGATTTTGTTAGGATCCTACGAAGTTAAAGCGAAATCTTAGTAAGATATGATAGGATATGTCTCGGATCCTGTCAGAAAACTTTTAGAGGTTTTACTAGAGTAATCAAGAGCTGAAATTCTTTTCTGTGGCACAGTTAGATGTCTTCTATTAGCACAGAAAACTATTTTATGAAACCTGAAAACCTAAAATAAAATAATAAAACTGGTCTCAACATGAGATACGCTGCAACTAAAACGAGAACGGGAGAGTAGCATAAATGGAGACAGAAAAAGAACTTAACTAAAACATTAATGAATGTGGTATTGTGTGAAGAAATGGTTAAAGCAAAGTTGTCTTTCACACCAGCTGCAACTAATGAATGTTGTTTCACTGTACTTGTTGACACTACATGAGTTATCTGTCCATGGGAAACACGCTTCTTTAACATTTTAAAAAAATTCTACAACTCAGCAATGAAAAGAGCTAGGAGGCTAAAATTTTCTGTTCGAATAGAAGACATCTGAGAAAAAACTTCAGTTCTTTACTACACTTTTTAACGGAGTTATGAATATTTTAAATATAGGCAAGATTCTGGGCCGGGAAAAATAGAAGAATTCTTTACTTTTGAAGGAAGAGCTCTACACCCAAATCCTTTTAGGGTTATCACTAGGACAGTATCTATCGGCAAAAATCGAAGTTGAGCAGCTGGCCATGGTCCTTCGTCAGAGAAGGAGCCGAAAAATCAAAGTGATCTAAACTTTAAGTGTCCATTTTATATTTGCTTAGATACTCTTGCCCAGGGAAAGGGTGTTCGCACAGTTAAGACGCGCTAAATTGCGATTCGGTTTGTTCAGTTTTGACAGACCTTTCTTTTGATCTACAATAGAAGCAACAATCTAGGCTCCTGGGCGGCGGAAAAAATCTTACAGATATTAACTCCGAACAAAACCAGGACTCTAGGAAACCATGGAATCACATAGTCTTTCAGTTTGGATGCCTTTTTGGAATATTCGAAATGGGGCCGATTTTCATTCTTATTGTTCTCCTTGTTGACTCCTTCTTTGTTTTTTTTGCCGGTACATGGGAAAAAATTTTCATGAATAGCTAGTTACTCGAGCCAAAATTCATTGTGTTGTTCATGGTTCGCTCATTCTGCATCTGACTTCATGTTTTCATAAAGGTTGTCACGGCCTCAGGAAAATAGATTCTACTTGAAAATCAAGCGATTTTGGAAAATCCATAAAAAGTACTAGGAAGAACGACGGTAGTTGATGCTATTCTTATAAACGTAGCAGGTATAGAATAACAGTTATGCAAAGTTTGAACCAGATTGAGCTTCGGAGAACTTGAAGAATCTCATTACACTGATAAGACAATTTCTGAAAACTTTTTCTAGCATGAAATCATTTTTTTGTGAGAATTTAAGTTCAGTTCATATAATGTTTTCAACAGTAAGTTCAAAGAGCAGAGAATCGTTTCTGGTTCTGTTTTTATCGTTTATGAACAAGTAAGTTTTCAACAAAAATTGACTTTTTCCTATTTTGGTAAGTTTTTGAGCGAATTTCTAGTTCAGATTTTCCCACTATTCTTCTAGTCATAAGAAGTTGCTCTTCTAGGGAAATATAGCTACTATACTTGAAGGAAGGTTATAAACCATCATCTATATTTCGTATGTGGAAAGAAGTTTAGACTTAATGAGTTTTCCAAGAGTTTAAACAAGTTTAGTTTTTATCTCGGTACATATTAAGAAATTTAAAAGCTTCTTTATACCAGAGACAGGATACCTGGACATAGACATGTGATCTACACACTTCCACAGGCCAGGCGGACATTTGCTATAGAAGCAGGCCGAAAGTCTATAAACACTTTTTTATAGGTTTTCAGATATGCTCTTTCCAATGGCGTGCTTTACAAAATTCCAAGAGACTTTCATCTGAGTTCTCCATAGATCGGATCTCTAGAAAACCCACATGTAAGTGTTTTGGAACTTTGTAACGTACACTATTGAAAAGAGTATATCTGAATTTATAGACTTTCGGACTGCTTCTATAGCAAATATCAAAATCCTTAGCTAAAGTTGTCACGCTATGCTTCGACTGTCGCGTTCCATTAGATCCAACAAGTTTTTTTTTCGTTTTTACTGCACTCTAGACGTCTAATTTTTTACTGGTGAAAGGTGCTTTTTAGGTATGATTCTTTCCGAAAATTCGTCAGCTGGTACAAAACTTTTTTCATCATCAGATAGCCCGTACATCGAAGTGTATTCCAGGCTATTTGAATTTCGAAAAAGCTCATCTTCGATTGTTCTCTAAATGTCCGCCTGGACGCACACTGTACTGCACAGGTCAAGGTCAAAATTTGTAGAAGAAACTAGAAAGTCTAACTTTTAGGTGGTTTACTGTACTGTTATTCGATGAAACGAACAATTTTGCCTCGGACCTGAACCTGACCTATAAAGTTGGACCTTAACCTGAGGATCTGCCCTTGAAAAAAATAGGCCTAGACTGGGACCTGACCTGAACCTGGACGGTCCACTGTGTGAAAAAATTCTGGGAGTAGTGTGAATTTGCAATATTTTGTACTAGGCTCAAGATGAATTCTTAGAATATATGACCTAAACCTGAGCTGGACTTTCCTGTCTCTGAAACTAGGCTTGTAAAAAGTTCACGTTCCGTTCCTTGATCGTGAGCGTTACAACATGTTGACGTTCAATGTTCTTAAAAGTCAAATTTTAACGTTGTATTTGTCGATGTCGTGTTCCACTGCCTTATCTAGGCCTGGAAATGTTCACCGTTCCTTTCTAGCGTTTTCGTTGAACATGAAACGTGAGCTTTATTTTACACTAACGGTGTTCGTATTGTCTAATGTAAACTAAGATTCTGTGGGAGAAATACCGATATCCATCCATATTCTCTCTATTTCCCAACATACGTCCTCCTAACTGCATATTAAAAAGAGAAACAACCTTTTTTTTGAAGAGAGGGCTATTTTAATGTATACCAGAAACATTCACTGTAGAATTTAGCTTTAAAACAAAGCTCACGTTCATTTTCAACGAAAACGCTAAAAAGGAACGGTGAACGTTTACAGGTCTAGATAAGGCAATGGAACACGATATTAGCAAATACAACGTTAAAATTTGACTTTTTAGAACATTAAACGCAACGTGTTGTAGCGTTCACATTCAAGGAAAACGCTGAAAAGTAACATTGAACATTTGCAGGCGTATGCGAAACTGACTGCAGATTCGGATTCTTCATAAATAATCTAATCTGCTATTTAACAGAGAGAAAAACGAAGCATCAGTTGCATGTCATCAAGTCAAAACAAGTTATTAACTGGTATGATCACTCTACGTGAGAAAAAATATGCCTTAACCATCGCATTGCCACTTGGATTTATACACGATCATGAACCTTCTGACCAACATAAAATCGTTTGATTATTAAATTTGACGTATAGTTTTGTTCTCGGCTGTGTAAGCGAGTAATCAGGATCATTCGTTATTTCAATTAGCCGTGATTTAAAATAAATAATTCACGTCAATAAACGTCCATGTTCTCAGATCGATGCACATACGCATTATATTCAGTGTGATCGTTTATGATCCAAATATCCTTCATATAGCACCAATACTAGGAATATTCCTTTTACACTCCTTCATGTTTGTAAATTACTTTTTATTTTTATAAATAAAAATTAATTAAATGCACGATAGAAATAAATTCCAGCAAAATAAGCACAAAGAAGAAGAGCACTGTTCAAAAAAGATAGAGAGAGTAGACAAATGTATTTGCTACCTGTTTGTTCGCATTTTGTAGAAAATTTAACTTGAAAATTCAATTATACACACGGTAGTGCGTAAAAGAGAAGAGTACATATATACATTTTGCAAACAAAGCTCAATAAAAGTAGCAGTTGTGAATGTCATAAAGTAACAATTTGAAAAAAATAAATAAAAAATAAATAGAATAAATAGTTTCTACTTCAGTAGTGCTGGACGAAGACCCCTCATATCTAAACAGAAAATTAAAAAAACATATTTAAATAAGATAGACTTTAAATTTTAGACTCTTTCTATGATTTTCCACGTGACAAAGTGAAATTAAGTTCTTCTTAAAGTTATCCTGATGAAATAGCACATGTTCGGATCGTCAACGACAACGCGTTCTTGCTGTTTTGCGTGCAGAATAATACCTTAGATATTTCTCAACGATTGTCCTTGATAGTGTGAGATTTTCTGTGTAAGGTTCGAAATGCAGCTTACAACATCAATTCTTCGATAGTGTGTCGGTCTCTCAGGAGTAAACACATTGAAACAGTCAATTAAGTTTATCATATATGGACAACTAGGCGCGAAATCACAAGTCATTTTTCTTTTTTACTAAAAACAACTAGAAACTGGAATATACTACTTCGAGAGGTAGTTGCTGCTTTCACCATACATGTTGTTAAACGTGCACTGACTAACTATCTTCTTTCTATTAAAAGTAGATTTGTAACAGTTCACAGTTTTCGTTAACTCCTTTCAATTCAAGTTTATTAAACGAAAAATGAAAATACAGTTCCCGTTGATAGGAAGGAGGAATGGCTCTAGTTGATTTCCTTCAAATGGGAAGCTACGGTTGTTTTTGAACGAGAAACTGTTGATGCTTTCCTTCGTAACGCTTTGTTAGTTTATTATATCTTCATATAGCGAACATTTTGAAAAAGCAAGCAAACTAACAAAGCGTTACGAATGAAAGCATCAACAAAAACAACTGCAGTGTCTTATTCGAAGGAAATTGAACTAGTGGATCATTCCTCATCCCCTATCAACGTGAACTGTTGAACTTCGTCCAACAATGGGAACTATTTTTCAGTTTCCGTTTAATGAACTTCAATTGAAAAGAGTTCCCGTTATAGAGAAACTGCAGGTCGACGAACAGTGAACTATCATAGGCTTCGTTAAAAGCAATTAATATATCTGTTCGATTATATAAAGCTCGATTGTTGAAACTTAATTTCTCTTTTTTCTTCTATCGGATGGTTCAGTCTAAGTTTCCTTGTCTTCTCCTAAGTTCTCGTCATTTTTTCATCATAGTTAGAATAAATGTGTACGCATTTTGATTTCTTTTGTCTTTAACATGAAGAAAATATTTTTATATTCAGAAAAGATACATGTGAATATTGAGTCTCGTAATCTACTATAAGTTATTGCCCCCAAAACGAGATATGTATGAGCTTGTAGAAAAAGATTTGCTCTATCCAGTCGTCTATATATTGTCGAATTCTAATGTGCACCATCAGAGACAATGAAACATAACCCCTTGTTCTTTCAGACCTTTTTACAAATTTGTTTTATTATTTGAGTTTAATATTGTACGTTATAGAGTAAAGTGTTCTCTACAAAATAAGACTACTCACAACTCTCCGAGGCTTTTCGTTGAGAAAATACGAACTTTTTAAAGTTTGTTACTTTACGCTGAAAAACTCTACCTTTTTACTTTCGAATCTTTTTTCTCTTCCATTCAGTACTTGATAAATTTTTCAAATAGTTAGTCTTGTAGAGTAAAGATTTTTCTATAAAATGAGATGTCTTCCAGCTCTCCGCCATGTTTTTTAGTAGAGTTATGATCATTTTGGAGTTTTTCAGCGTAAAGTAACAAACTTTAAAAAGTTCGTATTTTCTCAACGAAAAGCCTTGGAGAGTTGTGAGTAGTCTTATTTTGTAGAGAATACTTTACTCTATAACGTACAATATTAATATAGAGCAAGTCTTTCTCTACGAGCTCATACATATCTCGTTTTGACAACATCACCCTGAACCTTATAGTCGCCCTTACGGAAAGGCAATACAGACGATCAAACACTTAGAAAAACTTTGATGTTATGAATGTCTCCATAATTGTGTTTCTTTTTGTACCATGGCATGTCACATTTTTTACTGTTTCAGAGAATATACTTTTTTTATGATTCTGATCAGTATGACACCAAAAGACTTCTATTTTGGTAGACGAACAAGTCGAAGACAGACAATAAAAATCGCTGAAAAATGATGCAATTTTTGTTGGGAGAATAAAATGGACGCATATCGTCGTCGAAATACTGACTTAAGTTGTATTACTCAACTACACAAACTATACAAGAACCGTGATATGCTTGAAATGAATATACTCCAGTACTGTAAGAGTTAGTCTACCTTCAGATGGAATACAATGAGATAAAAAAAATAAAAATTTTACATCATATAATTTGCTGTCATAGTTCACAAACTTGTACAGATTGTCTGTCAACGGTTAAAGTTTATCAACTGGTGTGTATAATCTAGCCAAATAAAATAGTGTCTGGTTCGAACGCTCTTTTACCATAGTGTAAGTCAATATTTAATCTTACTTTGAGTTGTTGATGTGTTTGGACGTTGAAATAATTGACTATTAATTGGAGAAAATCCACTTGTTGGACTGGTGGGACTTTGAAAACCTAGAAAAAAAAGAGCAAGTTGAATGAATTCTATGTGAAAATTATCTGTTTATCTACCATTGTTAGTTAATTGATTCATTGGAAGAGAATTTTGTTGTTTGCCACCGCGACTATGCGGTGATAATGTGTTTAAACTGATATCTATTTTACCACTCAAATCACTCCACATGTTCTAAATAATGATGAAAAGAAGAATTATTAGATTTGATGTGCGTCCAATTTTACACACAATACATTCATATTGTTATTATCTGCGAGCCGTCCCAATTTGAAAGAAGAAGTGGAAAAAGCATTAGAATCAAAGAATAGAGCTGAAAGAAAATCAAACCTGTTTTCTTATAGCTTCTTGAGTTTGTTGAGCAGTCGAGTATGTATTATTCTTGAATACAGCCTGAAAATTAGTATTCAATATTTTGAAATCAATTGCAAAGACTAAGAAGTACAACTCAAATTATCACTGTACAGATTTACATCATTTAAGATAGATGAGTTCGCTTTTTATTGCTAGCAAGATGTGAAAACTATAATTATTCGATGTAACAATCCAAAGTGAAGTCGAACATAGTAAATTCGTTTCATTATCTCAGTTTGTGATCAGTTAATGAAACGCTTTTAGAAGAGCATCGATGAAAGCGTTAAGAAAATTTGTAAAAGAATATGGAGTCAGAAAACACTCTGAAAAAATGTTCGTCTTATTTAGAATTATTTTTTAATGTCAATTACGTTTCTGTAGCATAAAGATTTGATAACGTGTAAGTGCATCATCATTTTACTCATATTGCTGATTGTATAGAAGAAAAAAAATTTAAGAGAGGGTTTAAGCTCGACTCAAATTATTCAGTCATTTTCTTGGTATGATTGACACCTTAAGAAAATTTTACTAAAATAGCACACATTGGAAAAATGATCAAACAAGAATAATGACTAAAATAAATTGAGATTAACTTGGAATCAATTCTGATAAAGCACATTTGACGCTAGAAGATACAATGTTTCTTCACTTTTCACAATGATCCTTTTAAATTCTATGAAATCGACAAAATGAGTAAAACGATAAGGCATTTACAGTTTGACCCACCGTTAGTTGATACTATTGAAAACCAACTTTTACTAAATATAAATACGAATTTTTGTAAAGTATGATGTCTTTTCTAATGAGAATAGCATTTCTTAATTTCAATATTTTAACTATGTGTGAGTGGAAAAATGTTTGCTCTACAAAATACATCTGGTGCGAGTTTCCTCAATTGTTCTAGATAATCAAGACTGTAATTTAAAACGAAAATTTAAGATTTTTGAAAAATTCAAAAAATTTCATTAATTAAAGGTTTTTTACATAGAGATAATTAAAATTTGTCGTATTGTTTAGTTTTTTGCATTCTTTGAATGAGAATGTTTTGCAAGAAAACCAAATTGAAATATTTTGGAAAAGAATTTCGTGCATTTTTAGCGAAAATATTGTCAGAGCGACGCTCTTCTCAGTGTTTATCATAACCATCAAATCTTGTAAACAAGATAAATTTGAGTGTGACTTACATCGAAACTATTGTTACTTGGCATTATTCCACCATGTGTTTTTGGGATAGATTGATATGATGTGGACGTTGTCATTTGCGGTTGAAAAGCGTTAAATTGTTGCGATGATGGTTGACCGAAAATTTGTGGTTGAGACGATGTTGACATAAAAAAATCAAAATCATTTTGGTTATTTTGAGTGGTGGCGGTAGCAGCAGATGCTGGTATAGGTTTTAGAACTGGGCCAGCAGTAGACGAATTGTTGATTGTAGACGATGGAGAAGGTAATAACGAATCAAATGGATCAAGCGATAACGATGTGGGACTAACAGGGGTACTGAAAATAAACAGAGTAAATGTTTAACTGCACAATAAACACATTGTTCTAAAACTTTCGTCTTATGATAGTCTCAGACGAGAGTATTTCTCATATTCTAATGCTATTTGAACAAGAAATCAATGATACTAAATTCTGTTAACGTTTTTTATATAAAAACTGTACGTACGTTGTGGTTGTTGTTGTTGGATTCGGATTAGTAAAAAATAGTGGAGATTGTTGCACAGATTGTGTGACGGTTGCTTCATGAAAATGCCCAAAATCGTCGTCTGCATCTTGAGTGACGGGAGCTGCTTGGAATGGAGCGAAATCATCAGACGATAATAAATCAATTTGAGGAGTGGCAACGACAGGTTTTGGTAATTGGACGGGAGGAGATATAGCTGTTTTTGCAGGCTAAATATGACAAAATAATAAATTTTTTGACAATATTGATATTGACGTGTGAACTAATTCGAT
Source organism: Didymodactylos carnosus (assembly GCA_905250885.1). NCBI lineage: Eukaryota > Metazoa > Rotifera > Eurotatoria > Philodinida > Philodinidae > Didymodactylos > Didymodactylos carnosus. The sequence goes on along the minus strand of CAJNOQ010005639.1, from coordinate 5,523 downwards.
ATTTAATCAGAGACATGACAAAGATTAAATTCATGTAACAGATTCCCAGCAGCATACCTTCTTTGAAATAAATTCAGATTCGAAGTCCACCATGCACAGCTCTTGGATGACTGTTAATGTTTTTATTACTTAGATGCAACGAGCAACACTTACAAGAGAACCTGATGAAGTGCTAAAAACCTTTTTGAATGGGACTATTTTTAAAATGTAGGCTCTCATGGACTACGAAGAAACCCAACTTGGTTGGAGCGCAATCAGCTTTGTTGCTGATATATCGAATTTTCCCCCATGGGATCGGGATTTCAACCAAAATAGGCGTTGTGAATTTTATGTTGAAACTAATCACATATTGTAGCCCAAATCATTTGTAGTCCGATGAAAAAAGATCGAGCTGAAAATCACTTTCCACTGCGATGAGAAAACGTTTTCCATATGGGTATCAAAGGTAAAATATGGAGCAAGTTTTGAAAAAATTCTTTCACCGCAGCGCGATGAGGTTTTCAGCTCGGCTGTTTTGCATCGAACTAGAAATGATCTCGGCTACAACATATAATAAGTTTCAATATGAAATTCAAAACTCCGATTTTGGTTGAAATCCAGGTACTATGGGGAAAATTCGGGTAAAAATTCAATATTTCAGCAACATAACTGATTGTACACAAACCAAGTTGGGGTTCTTCTTAGTTCATGAGAGCCTATATTTTAAAAATAGTCCCATTCAAAAAGGTTTTTAGCACTTCAGGAGATTCCCTCGTAAGTGTCGCTCGTTGCATCTGAGTAACAAAAACGTAGGGATACACCTGTTAAAAAGTAGTGTTAGAACTTCCATGAAATGTTATAAGTTGCCTATAAAGAATTACTCAGAGTCGTGGAATCTCTCACTTTATAGAGAAATATTTGCTCTACTAAAACTAAACTGTGAAAAAGAATTTAAACTTATTTCTAACAAAAACGTGAGCATTCTAAAATGTACTAAACTTAGAAAAAAACCTGTTCAAACAGAGTTTTTTTCTGAACTTAGTACATTTTAAAATGCTCATATTTGTACTAAAGATAACGTTAAAAATTTGCCACTTACATGAGATTGTAGTCCAAACATTTCTTTACAAAATGAGAGGTTTCGCGATTCTGAGTAATTCTTTATAGGCGACTTATAACAATTTTCGTGGAAGTTTTAACACCAGTTTTTAACTGGTGCGTGCGTAGAAAAACGTGTAACAGTCATCTAAGAGCTGTTTATAGTGTATGTTGGACTGCATCGAAGTATCTTCGAATCTGAATTTATTTCAAAGCAAGTGTAATGTTGTGAATCTATTACACGATTTTCTAAACGCTTTCTTTGAGGCAATAGCAACTGATTCTTTAGCAAAATATTAAAAATCTTTCTTACTTGTTTTATTTCTTTAACTGGGACCGATTGTTCATTTGACTTCACTGTTGTTCGCCGTTGCTGCTGCTTTTCACTTGATTCAAAATCACTATCCTTAACAACAATAAAGAAACAAACTAATTTAACAAGTATTCAACAAATAGAATACACTGCAAAACGTGCATTAAAAAAACACACAGGCAATCACTAGGGTAGGGCAAAAACTCAAAACACACTGCAAAATTAATGTTTTACCGAATCGAGTGTCTGATAGAATATCTCGAGAAGAAAAAATAAATAAAAAGGATAAAATAAAAATAACTAAAAAATTAAATTTATGTACGATTAAGTTCGAGAAACACAGTTTTTTTTATAAACAAAAACTACGTAGGGTTCAAAATCAACTTAATCTCGGCATATTCAGAAACGTATGAACATATACAGATTAATACGCTTTTTCCTATGCCTCATTTGTACGCAAAAAAAATAAAGTAGAGCCTATTTTGTTATTTACTGTAACAATGGTCAAATAATTTTGTGAAAATGTTGTTCTAGTTTCTGGAAGAGAAAATCTCTTATCCTGAAACACTTCACTTGTGCTATAAAGTAACTTCAATTGTTGTTCACAACATCCTTGACAATGGAGATGAGATGACTGAATATATTTTCGATAAATAGAATTCTAAACATTGAACTATGTACTCTTATATCGAGTAACATAACGTCGAATTGAGAATGGATAAGAGTTGCAAAGCGTAAGAGGTTATGACTAAACGATAAGTGACTATTTCGTTCAGTACCTTTTCTTTTATACGTTCCCGTTTTAACTCTGTTAGGATGAAAAAAATGGTTAACGTCTTTTGAAAAATTTAATGACATGATGTCAGTTGAAAGACTTATTATCTTCTTCCTGCATCTCATGAGGACATTTTAACCAATATGTAGTCCATCTTACAAAATCCACTAACGAGGAAACCTATGGACATGTACTCCTCCCGCTTTCATTCATTCATAGGTCGATCGATAGAGGATATCGCGGTTGGAAAAAGCTACAAGGGGTTCGACTGAATTAGGCATACACCAATACCAATCAGTATTGAAGATATTGTACAATATTATTGGCTATCCAATATATTGGGACCAATAACATTAGTTACTCAATAATATTGTACAATAATATTGGGTTCCGCAATACACTTTCCAACTTTTTAACCTTAATATCGTTAACCTTCATAAAAACGTGAGGAAGCATATCCCGATCGGGATTAGGCATACATCGATTAACAATCGATATTAGGGCATCCAGCAAAATCGTTCCGAATCAGTTTTAAAAACGTGCTTAGAGCTGCCGAATGTCTCATTTTGTAGAAAAAATGTTTGCTCTACCAAACTGCAGTGCAAAAAGACATTTTAGTGTTATCTGCGACAGAAATATAAGCATCAAAAACTGAGCAAAATTATGAAAAAAGCGACAGACGATTATTTTTCTATGATTATAGTGCGTTTTTGATTTATTGTATTTTCTCTATATATAACATTAAAATTTTTGTAGCACTTCAGTTTAGTAGAGAAAACATTTTCCTACAAAATGAAGCGTTCGGCAGCTCTGAAAGTTTTTTATAACTGATTTGAAACGACTTGGCTAAATGCTCTAATATTGTGTATTAATCGGTGCATGCCCAATTGGGTTATTTTTTGATTCAAAACGAGATATAAAGCATGATTCTGTACTGTAAAAGTAGGCCGAACGCAAGTGACCCATATCTAATAATATTGCGAAAACCCAATATATTGGACGGTCAAGAATTATTGGTCTCAATAGATTGAGTGACCAATATTATTAGAACCCAATATATTGTATTGGTGCATGCCTAGGCTGAATGGCTTTTCCTTCAAAAGTTACAGGCATTTTTCTGTTTTTCTCAGCGAAAAATAGAAAAATTTATATCTTTGTCCATAAAAGTAGTTAAAACCTCAAATATCTTTCTATTGCTCTTCAATATATCTGTGATATTCATACAAAGTTTCACCTTTACAACTCATTCCATTCCCGAGTTATTGAGGTTTAAGTTTTCCATCGATTAGCCCTTTGATAGGCTCACAATAGAATGGCTTTCAAAATCGTTAATTTTCTACTGTTGAAACTTTCGTCAATGACATGGTTTTGATGGGCACACACAAAAAACTAATCGAAATTATATAACTTCAATGTTTTGTAACTTCGGTTTTCAAGGGGATCTCTAGAAACCTTAGCATCTACAATCAGCTTGAAAAGTCTTTTTTGTGTTCATAAACGAAATTAGACTACAAAATCATGTCATTTACGAAAGTTTCAACAGTTCTAGTGTTCTAGTAGAAAATTAACGATTTTGGAAGCCATTCTATTGTGAGCCTATCAAAGGGCTAATCGATGGAAAACTTAAACCTCAATAACTCGGGAATGGAATGAGTTGTAAAGGTAAAACTTTGTATGAATATCACAGATATATTGAAGAGCTATAGAAAGAAATTTGAGCTTTTATGTACTTTTCTGGATGGAGATCTGAATTTTTCTATTTTTACTATTTTTCGCTGAGAAAAACAGAAAAATGCCTATAACTCTTGAAGGAAAAGCCATCGACTCAAATCTATTTTAGATTTTTACAATCTTGATATCATCTGTTGATCGACGTACGAATGAATAAAAGCGGAGGTGTACATATCCGTAGGTTTCCTCGTAAGCGATAGAATAAAAAAAGACTCATGAGTAAAACCTTTGATTTTTTGTCTGTGTAATTATTGTCAATATTATCTTTTCGTTGTATCTGTGGAGAGTCGGTAAATTCTGTATGTCGGCGGCGGGATGAATGATCGTCATCATCACTAAACAAACATACAAAAAAAAACAAAATAGTCACGTTCTATTTAAAATCAATTAACAATCACGTTTAGTTGAAATGACTTGGACAAAATAAAAGTCGAAAGATGAGACGATCAATGATATCATGGCCATTTATGCGAAGAAAACAAGAGGTGATGAATAGTTAAATAAATACCTGAAGTCAGGTTCATGATCGTGTGATGGTCGTCGTTGTTCTAAAACTAATTCTTTAACTTTTTGTGCTACATCTTCCACTTTATGTACACAATCTTCAATAATTCCAGGATTCGTTGATCGCCAACGACCATCTAATTCGACAAAATCTTTATGACGTTTTCCACTATTACCATTACTTGTTTTTGAACTACTTCGATTGTTACTGTCTGAATCATCATAGTCATTGTAATGATCACCTGAAAAAAAGAAAGAAATAACAACAATCATTAAGAAATTTTAATAAATGAAAACAACAACTATCTGCTAAAGACTTGATAAAATCATTGTTTATTATGATACTGTCCAAACTAGAGTAGAAGATAAATTCTTTTAACGTACTTAGGGCATACCAAGAGTAGTGATTTTGACACTTTAATACCGTATAATAAGCTTTAAGAAATTTCTCTCTATATAGTCTGATAGAGAAAAGAATGTTCTATTTTTCTATGCTATTTAATCATATTTCAACTAAAGTTATAATAACGAAATTCCTCTAAGAGCTGTTTTTTTCGCATGTTTCACGGTTATAGCAATGCTAGTGAGTATTTTTCGAATAATTTTTGATAGAAACACGATAGAGAACTGCGCTTTTCACCGTTAGAAAGAGCAGATGAAGATGCATCGAATCGTGTATTATAAGTTTTTGTAATATTGGTTTCTGAAGTATTTGTATTCAATTTTCTAACTATCGGGAAAATGTTTTTTTTTTATGAAGGAAAAAGCATAAAAGTGAGCATTTCTCACGGAAATTGCAAGAAAATCGTAGTAAAGGCTCAACTAGAATATGTATTATTCATCTCAGCCTTCCACAGTTTGTGGTTCTTCAATTAGTAGTTTGAATGCGCACCTGATTATTGACACTTCACTGTAAACATCTTACGGGATAGAGTTGTTCTTAAAAAGATCAATTGAAAACCATATAACATGCAGGTCCGAAAACTTTATAATGTGCCATTCGATGCATCTTTATCAGCTCTTTCCAATGGTGAAAACCGCAGCTCTCTATCTTGTTTCTATCAAAAGTTATTCAAAAAATACTCATTCAGTTTTTTTTGAAATGAGCGTGAAACATGCGAAA
>CAJNOQ010005638.1:0-14938 GCA_905250885.1 Didymodactylos carnosus | reverse complement strand
CAAAAATATCGATTTTTAGATTTATACATAGTTAGATAGCCCATCATCTCTACTTTCGAATGCACTATAATTTATTGGTTTTTTCGATGGTTTTTGAGGGTTTTACAACGGTTTTTCTGAAGACCCCTGCATCAAAAAATAATCAAAGAAAAAAATTGTTTTGCGTTTTTTCTCGAAACTGTTTTTTTTCGTTTTATTTGACTGTGTGTCAAAGATTTCTCCGCCATTTTAAATGTTAGAAAGCTCGGGAAGGTTTTAAAATGAAGGTAAATATCAGCGCTACAACGTAACAAAGCCGGAATTTTTGTTTTCAACTTATTTGTTTACAAAAAACTCCAGTTTTCTAAAAAACTAATCTAGGTTTTTCGAAAAAACTGTCTAAAAAAATTTATTTATTTTTTTTCAAAAATCCGGCTTTGTTAGGTTGTAGGGGTAGGTATTCTCTACATTTTGACACTATCCCGAGGTCCGTATCATTAAAACTGGAAACAAAATCTTTGACACACGGACACCTACTTTTTGACCCTTGATGTTACAATAACTCGCGAAAAACTCAATATTATGAGCTCAAATTTATACTGAGAACTCTCAATGGTCAGATACATATTCAATAAAAATTTCAGTAAGATTGAGTGTTCTGGGGAAAAAAAAATTTAGAGGGGGGGGTGGGCCTTAACTGTAAATTCACGTCCACCCACATACGGTTCTCACAATTTCAATGCTTCCAAAATTGCAAAACATTCACGTTCAGTGGTACTCCATTTACGTTGTTGTCTGTTGATCGTTTTGAACATGTATGCAATTGGACGATCATTACCATCATATTTTTGTGTCAATACTCCGCCAATGCCAATATAATAGATAGAATAGATAGAAATCCACACCATCGAGCCACTTTTAAGCAAAAGCAGATGATTATTGTGCTATGTAAAAGCAGGCATCATCTACTTTATTTTAATATTAAAAACTCTTTATGTTCCTTCGAAAAGGTTTTGTAGTACATAATTCATTAAAACAGAGTTCCAAAATATCCGAATTTCACTCAAACATTTTGTCAAGTGTTAACAAGACTTTTCAATCATATAAAATAAAACTTGGAACGTTTCTCTATCAAGCAAAAAAGCAAGCTTGAAGTTTGGTCAAGGAATGATGAAGTTATTAAAACTCTTCTCTCCTTGACTTTTGCGGCACCCTATAAATATAAAAAATTTTTGTTTACGTTTAGTACGAAACTTATTTTGCTTATTTTTGTCACAGTATTTCACAACAACTAAGATGAGAGGGAATGTTCCCAGGTGCCACGCGCCGTTTGAGTAGAGACCTATGCCATATTGTAGAGCTCAACAAGAATAGCTTTTGGTATGAAATGTTCGTCCCCATATGCAGCTGTTCAGCGGGTGCATCAATTTCAGGTATAGAAAATTCATGGTAAGATAAGGTACTAAATTCAAAATTATAGCACTATTTTATTTCTGGCTTAATCATACATCATTCGATAGGGAATTTAACGCTAATCAAAAGTATCTGGTCTTTAGTCTTCCCAGTTCATATTATCAGTGAAAAAAATTCAAAAAACTTGAACGATCTTTTTTTCCGAAAAACCATTAAAAATTCTCTACAAACTGAGCTAATCAGACAATCTAGGTCGGTCGGCCCGGTCATCAGGAACATGCAAAAAACGCGTTGGACGTACGGAAAACGGCTGTGGAACACTTGTTTAGTCGTTTTTCTGTCCTAAGGAGAAACTATATATTTTTAAAAGAATATCATTGGATAGCCCATGAAAGTCTCTACTAACTGAGCTAGTCAGGATATCTAGAAAGGTTGGGCCAGTCGTTTAATATATGGAAAAGAAGCGTTTGGGTGGTATATATGCAGTACAGTGTGTCATGATCACAAGAACTCTTTTTATTTTTCAGTAAAAGCTGAAACAAATCGGAATACTGTTTTGAATAGCCCGAAGATTTTTCTGTTGGATGAGGTGCATATCGCCGTTTTATAAGAAAACTTGATAACAGGGTTTCTGGAAGACCCGACCGCTGGAATACGAAGTCTTTGAATTTTGGTCAAAAAATTTTGCAAACAATATAGTCTGATAGAGCAAAGAATTTTGAGCAGAATACAATATCTCCCGGCTATCTATAACACCTGTTCACCCACTGTAGTCGATTTACGAATGGCTACAAACGGCGTGAAAATCACTAAAGTATTCCCGTGAAAAGAAATATGTGTGAAGAAAGTTATCGAAAAACGACTTGCCCGATTTTAATAAAATTCAGATATCTCAAGAACGAAAAAAAATTTTAAAAAAAGCGATTCATACTTTTTTTTCACGTTTCAAGGTAAATCGAATGGCGTATGAAACTTGGCTTCATGTTTTAATCAAAGAGCTGCGATAGGTTTGCAAGATGAGGATCTCGAAACCGAAGATTTATCGGTCCCGTTTCGCGCCGAGCAAATAATTTTGGTGTTGAACCGTCAAGTACAGTTTTCTAGATGCAGTTTTCAGAGCTAAATAAGAAAAACATAGTTTCACGGCTTCGAATGAGGCGGAACCAAGTTATTCAATTTTTAAAAAAAGTTAATGATTTTTCGGAAAAAAAGATCGTTCAAGTTTTTGAATTTTTTTCACTGATAATGTGAACTTGGAAGACTAAAGACCAGATACTTTTGATCAGCGTTAAATTCCCTATCGAATGATGTATGATTAAGCCAGAAATAAAATAGTGCTATAATTTTGAATTTAGAGTACCTTATCTTACCATGAATTTTCTATACCTGAAATTGATGCACCCGCTGAACAGCTGCATATGGGGACGAACATTTCATACCAAAAGCTATTCTCGTTGAGCTCTACAAAATGGCATAGGTCTCTACTCAAACGGCGCGTGGCACCTGGGAACGTTCTCTCGTAAGATGACCGCTACTATAACAACAACAGCAAAAACTGGTAGAATAACACGTAGACTTAGAATCATTGGTAGTTTGTTTTTATCTTTTTTCGTAGTCCTTGTGTACGTTGTAGTTTGTCCTGTAAGATCTGCATCTGTGGTACGTGTAGTTATCGTATCTGATTGACGACATTGAGCTGCTGTATTATTTGTAACATTACATATCCAATCAAAATAAGCTGTAACACGTATGTATATAGTCGGTTTATCTTTGCCTGCACAATCTGCATGACCATACGAAGTGATACCAGCTAAATACCATTGACCATTGCACAATTGCGCTAGCTGACCACCGCTATCATCCTAGGACAGAGCAGTGATAAAAAAAGTCAGCGGACAGAGATTCAGCGTATGTGAGTTGAGACCTTACAGTGAGGGATTTTATACATTATTCAAAAGTAAACTGTTTACAAGGAACCTACTATCGGATTCATCGGGAACTTCTGCATATCCCACCTTATTTTCATCGAATTTGGTTCAGCGCCGCAACAGCACCTAATTCTCTAATGGTTTGCAAACCCATTGGACTATTTACTCAATTTATTGGATCCGTACTAGACTGGATGGGACTTAAACTGTAACCATAGAGCATTCCCATTCGATCGTGACCTGAACTAGTGAGAGAAAAGATAAACATTCTAAGTCTATAGCCAGTATGAACAGATGTTTCATACCGAAGTAGTAAAGAATAATTCAGTTCGCTGCGAATGCAAATTTTCTGAGATCTCGGAAGTTATAAGGTAGAATTGGTGACAAAAATGCTGTGCTTGTAAGCTGTTTTCCGACAGATTTATATATTTCGCTACGTTTTAAGATTCTGTCCTTCTGGAAATTACAAATAGAAAACGAAACTGATTTCAATATTTACAAGTATTATTAGTAATAATCTTTTTCTAAGAAATTCTTCTTACTTTTATCAGAAGATAATAAATAAAGCAGTTATAAATCTTCCTATAAATATGTTACCTCGTCTTCACTCCCAGGATTATTTTATTATTATTCACCTTTTTGATGGAAGAAAAACTTTGTATGATTATGTACATACTTCATGAGCTATTGAATATAATTTATTATCTATAATAAATAGAATATCTTACTTCAGATTTATCTACTAGAGGATAGTCCACTAATGAGAGTGATCTTCTAATGTGTCCCGGGCTTTATAATACAACGGATTTGCTTAAGAAAAATCCGTTGTATTGTTTAATGTTTAATTTACACCTGGTGTCGGGCGTGCGTGTTGTTTTTCGTACTTGTATTTTCAGCAGCGATGTGCTCGTGAATTTGTGCGATTGTTGTTTTTTTGGAGATTTGGAAGGTTGTGTACTATTGCTGTGTTGCATATTGCTGCCGCCTCTGATTTACGGACGTTTTGGTGAGGTTGCGGCACCTATGCTTTTCGTCAAATGCAGAGACTGTCGCCAGTGATTTGCTCGTCGACGTTGATTAGAATAATTAGTGTTAACGCGTATTCCAGCCTTCTTCTCGCTTTTCTGGCTGACTCGTGTTTTGTAAAATTTGAGGACATATTTGTTCCTTAGATGCCGGAATTAGTTTTACATTCTTTCCGCGGGGAGCCAGAGAAACCTAGTCGTGAACTTTCAGAAGTAGTAATACGAATATTTTGCTCATTTTGGACTATTTTCATAAAATCTAAAGTTTTTCGCACGAAAATCACTTCCAGACATCTCAAAATCAGCTTTAAGTAGATAACTCAATTAGCTTTATTCAGCCATACCGAAGAAAACAAAAAATCATTTTCTATAAGTTGTGAATTTCGCGCACCCTACATGTCGAGTTCATTACGACCTTTCAGTCAAGGGTTAGTGAATCGAAGATGAGCGTTACTTGTAATTATAAATATTTTTACAGTGTTCACTTTGTTATTTTTCAGGAAAGAAAAACACATTTTAAACGCATTCTCTTTCTTCGATAATTATCTGCTCAATCCTACAGCTGTAAAGATAACACAAAGAAACAGGTAATATATTCCGGATTGGTTTTGCTCCCATGATAACCATATGAATAAAAAGAATAATAACGAAACAAAACCATCAAAGAAAAATCTGTCTGCTTAGTCAATAATATTTTAATTATAAATAGTTTTATAAAGTTCACTTTGTTAGTTTTTCCTCTCAGTTAGCCTGTTGGTCATGTATGTTGTGCATCGAGAATTTATTCTTTGTTAACCAAAAATAATGGCAGCAGTTTTTTTACGACGTTTGTAAATGTGTACAGCACCAATAATATAATTAATTCAATTATTGACTGTGTACAAGTTTAGGATTAATTTCTATTTTTTTTGAAAGAAAAATTAGTGACATAGCGTTAAACGATCTTTCTTGCTCGTTTCACATCGAAAATATATCCTTGAAGGGGAAAAAATTACAGTGAAGACTCTGACTCAAGAAAAACACCATCGGGACTTTTCCAAATCGTTTATGCTATAGGCAGGTGGTCAGTTTAGAGAGATAATTTTGTTGTGAAATAAAGTAAAAGTTCTAGAATGGGCTTCTACACTAGCCCTGAATCAAGCAAGGGTTTCTATTATTCTTTGTTCCCATTTAAATGTTGTTGTTGTATAGTCATTTAAATCTTCTGTTTTAATACAGTTCATCCGAAACTAAGTGAAATATTATAATTTTCAGCCAGCGTTGTAATAACCCTTTTCCATATCTATTGTAATTAAATAATCCAATTTTTTCTTTTAAAGTTAACTGGTATCCTGATGTCCTGGTTTTCACACGTACAATAGACAGTTCCAGTATATGACAGAGAGAGTGAAAAACATTGCACAGATGTTCACATCAGAGAGGTGCATTTCCAGTAAAAATGGCTCCGTTTGATTCAAGAGCGTTCATAATAAGGAGATGCTCACTTTAGAGAGGTGTTCATTAATAGAGGTTTTACTGTCTGTAATGTGGTGGAACTATATATTCGAAAGGTGGATGCCTAGGTTAAAAATTAGCAAAAAACTTATTTGGAAGAAGGCTTTCTTTGAAGTGCTAGAAGATTTGTTGACGTTAATTATCTGGAAAAACAAATTTTTTCGCCAAAGCTTAAATGAATTATAGATGTACTTTGTACAAATCAATAGCCTTACACAGCGTCCTTAATCACATCCATTTTGACCTTTTCTTGGATAACGTTTTAATCACAATGCTAAACGTTAGTTTTCTAGAAGATAGTCAAACTTTGATAGACTGATTTCGAGTGAGTTAGTCAACCCAATATGTCATAGAATACAGACTCCGTGAAGTCCTCCCATTCAGTTTGAAATTTTACACAACACTTTAGTACAACCAGTCCCAGAGTTTAGGAATATAAAAAAATGATAATTGTGATGGTCAGCGTTATGGTAAAAAAGTGAATGTATCAGTGATGATAAAAAAAAAATAGAATAATAAGGCTGTCTTCCATCCAGCTTCATTACTTTACACAGGACTGACACTGAGCAAGCATCTGGCCAAAAGACAAAATAAACGTACACAATTTCATTACTCTGGTCTATATTTTAGAAAACCGTTACTATAACCTACGTTGAAAAGCCACCATCTCAATATCAAATACTACGACGTCGGATCAGCTGAAATTATAATTTTTCTTTTATTAGGATTAATAATAATTCAGAAAAACATTCTTTGACATTACCAATATAAGGATTCGGTTACCTGCCTAATATTTTTTTACAAAAACGTGTTCGGTGATTTTCTTATAACATACTTTTGTCAAGCTCGTTTGTCCGTATTTTATTTGATGAACAGGTAACTCTAAATTTTTCTAGTAGAAAGTTTTTTAAATCATTCGAGGGTGACAAAGCTGCTGTAGCTGGTTGTACGCGCCGTGTCCGAAACTCTTTCAGTAATTGTGTATACAGACGTTGAAAGCAGATTAATAATACATTGAGTAATGCACAACTGGGTGTAAGAAATAGCCAGATAATACGATATGTGATTAATGGCCAATAGCCAACGATTACCTTCATAAGGATAAGTGCAGATGCCGGACCAAACAGACACATCAGTATTAGAAATGTTAAAAGAACTCGTTTTATGACATTTAAATCACGTTGATTTTGTCGTTGGCGTATTGTGGTTGGCGATGATCGTCTTATATAGAATATGATCTTGAAATAAACAAAGAAAATATAAACTAACGGTATTACGTAGACGGTCCATATTACTGACATCAACTCCCTTAGAGTCGTCATTGTATAATAACAATAAAAGTCATAGGGTAAATATATACCAGTGTACATTAGAGGAAATGGTGACATAAGAATAAATGACGCTATCCATTGAATTAGACAGAAAAAAAGATAGAGTGATTGTTTGCGGTGAAGAAATGGACCCTTGTAATAGACGACTCGAAATAGACGATAGGTGGTTTGAAGAGCATATGAATGATAAACACACGTTATACACGACAGGTAAATGTATCCTCGAATGTAACACAATGGACTATCAGCGGGGATGAATAACGGTAAATTGAAATCGCCACAGAGACTGGAAATGCTCGAGAGAACTAATGTCACACTTACGAAGAGGAGAGCAATGCTTGAATGCAATATTAACAGAACAGATATCGAGTCGACTGTTCTCAAACCACCGGCGATGTGAAAACGATTCGTGCGATAATAACGATAGATCACAGACAATAATATAATCAAAAGTGAAATGAGAATAGTCAAACAACTATTGAACAAAGTAACGAGGTCAATTATAATATTGATGACAGACATTTTAGGCCGTTTTTGTATCTGTTTCTTCTAGTATATATCAAATAGGAACTATAACTATATTTGTTATCTTATGTTTATCAATATCAACATTTTGAATGAGCTATTTTAAATATTCCTAGGCCCGATGAAAGTCTTGTCCGTATAATATATTTTTCTGAATGGTAAAAAGCTCTTACAGGATGACAGGCAATAATCTCCGGTAAAAAAGAACGGCGAGTTAACGTTCTCCAACCGGCCAGTAAATAAGCCGTTAACTTGACGTTTTAGTGTGGACGTTTCACGGTCGAAAAATCATCTGAAAACGTTCACAGTCAGATAGTGGTCAGTTAACGGTCACCGTTCACTGGCCGTTTCCTAACTATTTATTATTCATAGAGAAATTGACCATTAGCGGACCTTTTCTAGGTCGTTTTTCAATACTTTATGAGACCCGTGGGTAAAAAAGAACGCAATTTACGAAACTTTCACACGTTTTAGGTGTAAAAGATTTTTGCACGAGCTTTTACACGTAAAGTTTTACGAGCCTTACGTGCGAACTTCGTAAAAAGTTTACGCCAGCAAAAACATGATCAGTAAATGGTCAATAAACAGCTGGTAAATGATAAGAAAACGTTCACAAAACGGTCCGTCAACGGTGCAAAAACGATCTATTTAGGACCCTAAAACTTAAAAAAGACTTAAAGGAAATGGTGACATAAGAATAAATGAAGCTATCCAGTGAACTAGACAGAAAAAAAGATACAGTGATTGTTTCCGGTGAAGAAATGAAATATTTCCCGGTTTTGAATTTTTCACCCTCAGAAGATTCTTTCTGAACTTTAAAACACACATATTCTTGTTCAACTCGTCGAGCTCTATCTGATCATTTTAAACATCGCAAAAATAAAAAGCGCTGGACTTTTGAATTTCCTTAACCTTAGAATCGATACACCTTCCAGTGCGTAACAAATTGACGAGAAAATAGAATTCGAAAAGTACTTACTTTGTATAGAAAGTTCTATTATATTGTTAGAAATCGCTTCATCCGCAAAATGTCTGGTGAGATTTTCGGCTTTTGTCTTTTCGATATCTCGATAAATAATATTCCGATCAAGATCAAACTTTAATCATTTTTGACCCCATGGGATTTGATATTCGGTTAAAAATGAACCTGAAATATTGCATCATTGAGGAAAATTTGAAAAACTGTTCTTGTAAACTGTGTCTTGTGGACGCTTTACACGAATTCAGTAACGATAAAAGACTTGTACGACCAAGTGGAGGAAAACCCGGATTATTTTCAGCAATATACTCAAAATATTGATCAACAATTCTTGAAGGTATCATATTCCTGATTGTATTTGGAACGTAAAGTTCAACACCAGTCGAAAGACGTAGATGCTGTTCACCAAAAGGCAGATCAGTACAAATGTGTGGTGATAGGATAAAGTCTATAAAATGCTCCACCTGATAATCACTAAATCTTCCCAAAGTCGATGGAGCAGGTTCAACCTGACGTCCAGTTCCGTATTCAAAAGTATGACGTCTTGCTGCTGTGAAACGATATAGAGTTAATCCAGGTAAAAACGGTTGTATAGGTTTATAGCTTATTTTCGGTGCGACAATCGATAAAATCTCTCTGCGTGCGGTCCACTCCTCTGAGCTTTTATATGCCTCGATTATAGCGTCCATTACTCCGGTGAAGGAAATGGTGACATAAGAATAAATGAAGCTATCCAGTGAACTAGACAGAAAAAAAGATACAGTGATTGTTTCCGGTGAAGAAATGAAATATTTCCCGGTTTTGAATTTTTCACCCTCAGAAGATTCTTTCTGAACTTTAAAACACACATATTCTTGTTCAACTCGTCGAGCTCTATCTGATCATTTTAAACATCGCAAAAATAAAAAGCGCTGGACTTTTGAATTTCCTTAACCTTAGAATCGATACACCTTCCAGTGCGTCGAGGCCAAAAACGGACCCCACTTTTTAGTCGTCTTTTGTTTACCTGGGGGTATGAAGGACTCAGATCGTCACGAAAGCACATGTCTTCTTTTAAATTCAAATAGGATTATGGCTGAAATGGATACTGACGTTTGCTTATCGAATGTAAGAAATGTTATTAAACTTGATTTATTTGACTTTGATTGTATCTCAAAAAAAACCTGCGATTGTAGTTATTGTTGAGATCTAGCTTAATAGTTCTGTATCCATCAGCGACCTAGCGATAACATGATATCAGCTACCTTACAGAAAAGATAGAAAAGGCAGTATTAGTGGATATGGTGAATTATTGGCGTGTGTAAGACATGATATTATCTCAAACAGATTTGAACAACTTGAAACTAATTAGTTTGAAACAATGTATATGAATATAAAACTGAATAGAGGTAAAGCAGTGTTTCTTGCAGCATGTTATGGACCTAAGTGGATTAATGTGTGGCTTCACTGAGCATATCGATGATGTAATAAATGGTTACACCAGTTTTAATGAAATGCTTATACTAGGCGATTTTAATGGACATTGTAAGTTATGGTACCCAACTTCTACTAACCCTTTACCTGAGCAGGGCTAGAATTGTATGACTTCTGTGAGAGAGCTACTCTTTATCAATTAGTTAATTGTGCTACTAGAGAAAAGTCCGACTCCTGTCTTGATTTGGTTTTTGTTGATAGCCTATCATGTGTTAAGTCTATTGTTCTACCTCGACTGTGTTCAACTTGTGATCATAATATAATTCAAGTTACAATTAAATCTATAGATGAACCTGTACAAAAACGAGGGAACCATATATAATTATAAAAATACTGACTGGGACTATTATCGCCTTCAGCTTTCAGATGGTTTCGGTTAATAGAAGGATCCTCATTGGATGATGCTGTGACACTTGTACAAAACAAAATACTAGGGATTGCTAACACATAAGATAATTACTTTATCTTCGCGCGACAAAATATGGTTTACAGGAAAATTGCATAAACTGTTGTATGAAAAAGATAAAGCTTTTCGTCGTACCGTCGTACAAAGAATGAGTATAATTTACAATTATATAAAAAAATTGCGAAAACATTTGAACATGAATATACTGAAACAAAAAATCGTATTATCGTAACATATTATCTGATCTCAGTACTAAATCAAAAAGATGGTGGACTCTTGTTAAAAATGCCCTTGGAAGGGGAAAGCATTCATCTGTTCCTCCTGTACGTTGTATGACTACTAGTGAACTCAAAAGCTCAAAAGGCAAAGCGAATGCTTTAAATGACTATTTCGCTTCCGTATGCACCATGAGCACTGCAGATTTAAATGATACTCCTAAAACTCTTAGAAAACCAAAAACGATGATGTCTACTTTTCTAATATCCGAGCTTGATGTATTATATTTGTTAGAAAGAATAGATTGTAATAAAGCTCCGGCGCCAGGATTATTACCTAGAATATTGAAGGAAGCATGATCTATTGTCTGTAGTATTTTAACTCACTTGTTTAATGAATCCGTCAATCAATGCAGGCTATATTAATTCTATTTTTAAATCTGGTGACCAAAATGACCCTAAAAATTATAGATCTATTACTCTGTTGCCTATTTTATCTATGGTTCTTGGGCGTTTAATTTTTAAAAAATTGTATGGATATCTTGTAAGGAATAATCGCATTAATAAGAGCCAGTCTGGATTTAGACGCCATGATTCAGGTGTCAATCGGTTGCTGTCGATTGTACATAATATATATAAAGCATTTGATGAAAAGCAATCTGTTTTCGATGTTCTCCTTGACTTTGCCAAGGCTTTTGATACAGTTTGCCATAAGGGTCTAATGTCGAAACTTGAAACCAAGGGGATACCACCTCTCCTTCTTCAATGGTTTGAAAGCTGTCTTCTTGATCGAAAAATTGTTACAATTGTTGAAGGTTGCTTCTCATCAGAAAAAACTCTTAATAGAGGAGTATCTCAAGGTAGTGTGCTTGGTCTCTTATTATTCTTAATCTGTATTGATGATGTATGCGATAACCTTGTTTGTGACATGAAATTCTCACGCCTTCGATGATGCCTCGCTATATAGGAAAGGAACTGATCTACAACAAATGGCTTCTGATTTAAATAATGACCTAATCGTGATTGAAAAATGGTCTCAACATTGGAAATTACCTCTTAACATATCGAAGTGTGAAGCAATGCTGCTCACATTAAAACCTGTTCCTGCTGTTCTACCGCGTTTATACGTTGCTAATAATCCGATCAGGCAAAGCACTGTTCATAAACACTTAGGATTATTATTAACTATAAGGATGGATTGGACTACGTATATTGATAATATACTACTTAGGATCAATAAACTAATTGAGCTATTAAAATTGCACAGCCGTATGTTAAATCGACAAGCATTAGATGTGATTTATAAATCCTTTGTTTTACCGTGTTTTTCTTATGGATGTGTTGTTTTCAATAGTACTACTGAGTATAATTTAGAACGTTTTCAGAGCGCACAATATGGTGCAGCATTAGCTGTTACGGGTGCTGTGTATGGTAGTAGTTCCGAATCTATTCTATCTGATCTTGGCTGGTCTTGTATTCGTGATATATTTAAGCAACGCCGTATAGTTACATATCATACTATAATAGTTCGTCAAAAACCTGATTATTTATTTGGTCTAATACCTACTCCTACTCATCCAAACCTCAATTATAACCTTCGTAGTCAGTCAGCAACTGGACCTCAACTAAGTATATCCAAATGTCGTTTAGAATGGTTAAACATTCATTTTTTTATCGCGTTTCAAGCGGATGGTATAGTCTACCTACTAGTGTGTTACTTACGTTGAAATTACCCATATTCAAAAGTAAAATAAAAAACCTGTGATAGTTAAATATCCTGTTGCAGAACATCGTATGAATGAAATATATTTGTAGATTTCGAGTTGGCTTTAGTCAATTAAAGGACGATTTGTATAAACGAAAATTAATATCTGATCTTTTCTGTTCATGTAGGACTGTTGAAACTAGTGAACATTTTTTCTTTCATTGATCTCTGTATAATATTGAATGCTCCATATTGTTTGATGAGGTATTGAAGCTATTGTATATGGCCTCAACTATTACAATGCCCATGCTGATGTTGCGCGAACTGAAACTATCGAACGATGAATCCGATGGCACTTATTATTCTGTGTTACGGTATATAGATGCGACAAAGCGTTTTGTAAGTTCGATCTGAGTAACCTTCAGTTCTAATATATCCAACTGCCTCTTTGACCTGTTAGCAACTTCCATTGTCTTTATGTTATTTTTTTTGTTTTTTTATCATTATGTTTCATTCTGAATCTTTGTTTTGGGAAGGAATTGTACAAAGAATGCTTATGCAACATCAACCCCGAAACACACAGAGCACTATCGTCACCGTTTCATTCCCTGTCCAATTTTTATTTTTTATTTTTCTGTTTCATCTCCTCACCCTTTTTCTTTACTACTAATCCTTTACTTGTTTTCTCTTTCTGTATTCTTGTTTATTGTTGGTAACATTGCTTGTCTATAGTGCTATAGTGAGTCCCCGACTCTTTGCATTTACTTTTCTCTTTCTTTCAATAAACGTTTACAACTATAAAAGTTCAAGATTTATCGTCAACTCATGATACTGTGCGGGAACAGTAGCTCTTCTGCAGGAAACGTAACGAGGAAAGTATCTGAACTGTCTTGATTTCAGCCCACGAAATTCTGATCAAAATGAGACATATCCCAGCTCTACATGACTTTTCTTTGCAAAATTACCGAATGTACAAGAAAAGCCATAAATATTCATTATCAGCTCAAAGCTATAGAAATAAGAAATTAAGAGAACCTCCACGAGCCTATCGGTCAATCGCGAAAGATAGATTTTGTTAAAAGTTACATCATTCGATTCTGCAAGAAAACTGGGGTGACAGGCTCGTGAAGATTCACCTTAATTTCTTATTTCTATAGCTTTGAGCTGACAATGAACATTTATGGCTTTTCTTGTACGTTCGGTAATTTTGCAAAGAAAGATCATGTAGAGCTGGGATATGTCTCATTTTGATCAGAATTTCGTGGGCTGAAATCCTGACTTGATAAGAGAAAGTTTTGGAGATTTTTGTGGTTTCTGGAAATCTGGTTTTCCAGAAGTCCAGTACGCAGAAGACACATTAGCAAATGGCATGTTGATATTTTGAATCAGCATAGGCGATTACCTATGGTTCACTAGACATTAAGCAAAAAACGAGCGGACAGTTCGGATACTTTCGTCGTAAGTAAAGAAAGACTGAACACGATATATAAGATGAGAAAGGTGGACAGCGGAATGATGAAAGATGAGATGAATTGAGGCAATCGTGAAAATATTTCCGCAGGATTTTTCTACATCGGGAAAAGAGAAGAATTCTGCCGAAGTTTTTCGTTCGTGAATGGTTTAAGCTCGGTGGGAATTTTTCCAATGAAAAGAACATAGTTCTTCAAATTTTCTTTGCGTACGTGTGAAAACCAGGACATCAGGATACCAGTTAACTTTAAAAGAAAAAATTGGATCATTTAATTACAATTGGAACAGCGTCAGCGTCTCTGTGAATTGGCCTCAGTGACTGTAAGTGTCGGCTTGATTATCAAATCAAGCTCGCACATCTTTCCAGGTATTCTCCTCGATGACGAAAATGTCACTGAACCTCTGACAATCATTGTATTGCTTTCTATCTAGTTGACTTTCTCATTCAACCGATAATTCAAGAATAAACAATGAGTCAGGCAATGTGTCATGAAAGATGGTTGTTTCCTTTTAGCTCCAAATAAGAAAAATGTTGAAAAGGTCAAAGATGGCTGCTTTTAACTGATAGACGGGTATGTGGATGTCCATAGTTTCTCACTGAAATAGTACAAACCAATGAGAAAAGAGGATAATTCGGACATCTCCGTTCTGTAAAAGAACACACACACACAGACCAGTTTGTAAGACCCTAGACTAAAGTCAAGGGAATAACTATGGTGCATTTGCATTTTGGACCTACGGGTGGAGAATGTATGGATACGGACGAAATACGGGTCTTACGAGGGAACCGCCTGAGGTGCTAAAAATCTTTTTGAGTGGGACTATTTTTAAAATTTAGACCCACATGGACTATGAAGAATCCCAACTTGGTTCGTGCGCAATCAGCTTTGTTGCTGAGATATCGAATTTTCCCCACAGGACCTGGATTTCAAGCAAAATTGGAGTTTTGAATTTCATGTTGTAACTTATCACCTATTGTAGCCCAGACCAATTGT
>CAJNOQ010005637.1:0-14940 GCA_905250885.1 Didymodactylos carnosus | reverse complement strand
AGCATCCAAATACGTCAAACGTTTCGTCTCACACTGCTATATATACCATAAGCTCCCAAAACCTCCCAACTTTTTCTTTAAGTTTTTACAGATTTGACAGAAACCTCTAAGGATATCGAAGTATTTCAGAGTTTTCTCAGTCGAAAATTAACTTTTTCGTAAAAATAAGGTCATATTCCGAATCAGCGTGAAAAACTACATCGAATGGTGTATAACTCATCTAGTTTCGGTCGCTCGATTCTAAATTCCAGAAATTTCTTAGTTTTTGAGATTCACAGAAACAATTCCGTGCTGAAAATTTGCATTTCAAGATAAAGTAACCCGAACGACTCAAAACATGTTTCCTATAGGTTTTCGACAAGGCTCTTTTCAGTGGCAACGTTTCTAAATATTGAGAAAGTTTTCTGAGGGGTTTTCCAGAGACCGGATCTCTGGAAAAACCCTTAGAAAACTTTTTCAAAACCCAACTCTCATGCCATTAGAAAGAGGATCATGGAAAACCTACAAATAAATGGTTCATGAAATTCTAGTTCACTCATAAAGCTAAAGTCCGCCTGCTCTAGCAAAAAATGCCCACTGTGCATTGTTGCATCATAAATTTTCAATGAATCTTTATATGAAACGATATACCAGCGACGTTTATCTATTGGATCTTCAATTAAACGCCTATTCAACGGGTCATGTATGGCGAACAGAACATTTGTACATAGAATAAAGATAATAATTCTTGCCGTTCGTTTACCTTTCTATTTCTTATATATTACTAGTTTTGAAGCAGTTAGAACACGTTCGATCGTAACACAAACATTAAGCCACTCACCACATGTTGGTAAAGATTTCAATAAAAATTCAATTAGAACACAATTGATAGAAAGAAATATTTGATTGCTTAAACTCAGGACTTGTATTAATAATAAAGATAAAAATTTCAAGGCAAATATAAAAATGGCTAAGAGAGAAATGATGGAAGATGATAATAAATAAGTACCACAAGCAACCTCTTGTACTCTCTTTTGGCTGAATGTGATTACTGAACATATGTTCAAAGCCATACCAAATATAAGCATAACTGTTGTTATAGTTATACTCAGTTTAACAATTGCAGGCTGTTTTCTAATGTCAATTTTCGGTTGTATTTGATACCCAATGAGGGCATCTAATGACAGAGCGAAATCCGAAGTCGAAAACTGACACAAGAAACTGACACCGTTCCAAAATAACACTCGGGACAAACACACATGAAATCTTCTAGACATCCATCATACTCATTACTTTGCACCATTTTCACAGTAATTATGTCCATCACAATTATACGTCATATTATGATCAAACTCAAAACAATCTGCTCGATGATCCTCAGCACATAAACACATTTGTTGTTCATCATGAAAACATTTTAGATCATGATATTGTTGGCATGGTTGATGATAATATTTAACACGTTTTAACCAATGATAAGTAGATAAGTAATAAGTAGACTGTTGAAATTCCATATACGCGAGATTATAGGCCATAGTGGTATAAATTGTAATTCGCTGC
Source organism: Didymodactylos carnosus (assembly GCA_905250885.1). Classification (NCBI taxonomy): domain Eukaryota; kingdom Metazoa; phylum Rotifera; class Eurotatoria; order Philodinida; family Philodinidae; genus Didymodactylos; species Didymodactylos carnosus. Next base: position 13,401 of record CAJNOQ010005637.1, on the reverse strand, counting down.
TCAGTAACCGGTATTCGCCTTTATGGATCAACTGTCTATTCTTCTACATACAAGGCACATCTGGATTCCCTTTCTTTTCTTTAATATAAATGTTAGTGTCAGGATATAAACATCTGACCGACAAACAAAAAATTAGAGTGTTCAAATTGATCTGTCTTTTTGAGCCGTTTGACACAATACTTATTAAATTTAACAATTTTTACATATAAATCAACTGAGATCCCAATACTTTATCTCCGGTTTCTGAGATATAGGTCTTAGAAATCCCGGGTTTTTCAGAAAATCTACCAACTGCAAAGTACATCGAAATTCTTTTTAAACATACCATTAGACAGAACGTTCATTTCTCATTCATCATTAATTCATGCAGAATACCAACGAGATTTCTATGTCAGTATTTTTAATTTCTTGCTTATAACATAGGAAAACAGCAAGCACATAAGCGTATTTCCAACTGGAATTGCATCTATAAAAGAGACAACTACTAAAAGCTTACACTTTAACGAAGAGTAATTAAATTTGTAGTGAATGCTTATATGAAAAGCACAAGGAAGATAAATCTTTTTCCATATAAAACTAAAGCAGAATAGATCTCAACTATCTGATACCTTTAAAGGAATCCCTCCTATTTGGATTTACTCCAAATTTTATCAGTTTGTAGAGGACCCTACGCAGTGCATAGTTTGAAGTTCGTTCGGTTTACGGACGTTGTCATGTTGAAAAAAATACTTTGAAGCTTTTCCAAGAATTTTCCCGATTTCTAGAAATTTTATAAAAGGTTGAGATTTCAGTTAGAAGCGCTAGTCCTTGTTTAGTTCAATAGAGTACATCGAACTGTATATAGAAAAACAATTTCATCGTTTCTGAAGGAGTTTTCGCGAAAATGTTAACTTTTACCTTCTTAATGAGAGTTTGAGGTTAAAAGTGTGCATTTCGGGTCGGTAATGTCTTCTCAAGGAAGCATTTTGGAGCCAAAATGCGTGTGCAAAAGCCGTTCAGAATTTACTTTTACACTGGACTACATCGAAACTTTTGAAAATTTCACCAAGACGATTCTTAATTCAAGATTAGAAAGACGGGTAGCAAGTGTAGGTAAAGGGCCCACAGTTTAGCTTTTTTTCTGAATCAAAATAAAAGTGACGGAAAGATGTTAAAGTCTCAGAACTTGGCTAGTTTTCTATTCTGCATTGAATGGCAACGTCAACATTAGAAGAGATAAAGTTGTTTTCTATTCGTAGTATTTCGTTCTCTGCAAAATAGAACAAGTTAGTTCGTTAATCAATTATATGATTGAGTCATTGGCAGATACATCACATATGCAAATTATGATACGTTGGGTCTTTATGGTCTAGTCTATAGTACGCGATTTAACACAATTTCTTGAAACTGGATTGGAGAGAAGATTAATCTAGAGTTAAAGAATGTTCTGTTGCAGATGAAAGAGAAGTGCAGAATGACTCTGGTTCATAATTTACTTTCATCCACAACAGAATTCTCCACTTCCTAAATTCTCAAATTCTCAGTTATCAATCGAATTCTCAATTTGCAAAATTCTCAAATCCTCAAATTTTCCATTTGCAATAGAAATTTCCATTTCCGTTCCACACTTTTTCAAATATTTTTCTGTCCAATGAATACACAATGTCGGATATAATGTGATTGTCGAATGTATTTTTCAGAAGTTAATTCGACATTTGTCATTGGATTTTATATTGTTTTTGATTTAATAGACGCAAGGTAGACCCAGTAAACTTTCTTAAGCATACTCTCTTTTTGTTTCTATCTTCTCTTTTCTTTTCTTGAAAAGAAACTCAAAAGCCACGCGTGGCATAAAAAAATTAAAAACTTTCAAAAACCCAAAAACATTAGAAAATTAAGAAAATTCACAAAAAAACCAGTAATTAATTCGGCTCTACGTGCCGGAGAAGATGAACATGCAACTCTCAGAAAAACCGAAACCGGAGTTGCATGGCAAAGAAATGCACAATTTTACTGGAATTTTCGATTTTTCGCGTCTCGAAACTTACAGCTCATCCCTGATCATACCCATTGGATTCAAAACGCTTTCTTACCTATGGGTCGACGGAAGAACTAAAGTTTAGATCAACTTCGTACAGATCGGTAAAACGCAGATATGTGTTGTTGGTCTTTGTTACCGTAATGATGTCTTTTCTCAGCGGGGAAATGAAAGTTTCTTAAATCCATGCATACTTTTGTTCACTGTAGGGTGGTGATTCGAATGTTTTAAAAGAATGCAGGGAAGCGAGTGGAATCACCCCACAAGTCACATAGCCTCTCGAGGCTGAGTCGCCCCCATGATCATTCCAACAATACATGCCCGATACATTTTCTCAGCACAGAAAAGCGATTTTATTTCTATTCTTTTCTTGAAAAAAAGCCATCCTCTTTGTTAGCAAGCGCCCTCTCTCATACATTTGTTCTATTTGATTGTGGTACGCAGCTAACTTCATGTGTAGTGGCGTAGCCACAGGTGGGCTGGGGTGGGCTAAGCCCACCCAAAAACTGTTTGAGCCCACCCTCAAGATATTTGAGTGTATCCGGAAACATTTTTTAGGTGTCTCAAGAATATCACATTGTTTTTTGAAGTATAAAGATTTCGATTAATTCTGTAGCGGCTACTTATTGTTATTTTTAGATACCTGTATCTCATTCTCCGTGCCCTCTCTTATCTCTCATCGGTCACTATGTTCGGCGTCTTTTCTTGTTCTCATATATTCTCTATGTCCTCTAATCACATGTTCTAGTCACTATATTTCGTGTCTGTTTTTCATTCTTCTCACGCTCTTTTCTCGTATGTTCTCCATAGTCTCTTTTCATATGATATCAGCTAGTGTGTCCATTCACTGTGTCTTTTCTCTTTGCAATATGCCATCCACTAGGTTATTAAGTGGTAGTTGGTACATCTCTATTCGGTTTTTTAAATATGTGCTCTTGTCAGCTCCCCTCGTGTTCAATGAGTATTTTTCTTTCATTCTGCTTTATTCGTTTCTCCTCACATATGTCAAATATGTTTGGATTTTGCTACAGGTTAGAGAAAACTCACACCACCATTTCTGGGTTTCTGAAAAATAGCAGGGCTGAGCCCACCCTGCTAAGGAATCCTGGCTACTCCGCTATTCATGTGGTATTGACATCGACGGTGATTATCATGGAGAAAGAAAGAATGTATGTCATTTTTTGGGTCTGTCATTCTAACACTCGCACAAACTTTGCAAAATAATATGTATACATCACCCATCCTCGGATACATAAGTTACACTCTTTCGAAAGAGTATTCTCAAGTTAACCTGGCTGGATGGTTATTTTGTTAGAACAGTAAACAGCTTGCGAAATGATAAGCGACAAGGACAAAATGTGCTATATGTTATTTTCACATACCTTTTGTTTATCATAGCAGGTAGGAGTTGTGTGTTCGAGAACAAAAGTTTTACTTACTTTTACTCATTAATAGCAGTGTCATTACAAATGTGATTATGAGATACGATCGTTTTTTCCTTCTTCTCTATCGTCACAACGTCTTTCTAACCAAAACAAGAAGCCCCTTTCTATCATTATGACCGGTCTGTAATACAACAAGTTTTAGATCCGAACATGACGAATTGGCTCGTTCCTCCATCATTACCGACTGGTAATAGTCGTCGTATCGAACTTGCTGGCATCGATCTGTGGATCGTTTCGCATATCAACAATGTATTTGTTTATCCGTCTGAGTTGAATATCGATCGACTCATGGACGCACTTGGTCGTGCTCTCTCTCTGTGGCCTTTCATCGCTGGTCGTTTTCTCTTATTCGACGGTGATCGCTATATAATTGAAATGTCCGACAATGCCATTCCAGTCTTCTTGACCGAGAACACTGATCTCGTCAAATGGCCTCTCGATTCGAATGTATTGGTTGAATTAACTCAAACTCCACTTCAGCCATTTCTCGACGAAGTAGAAGTCACAAAGTTGCTAGGTGACTCTAACGATGAGCCACTCTTCCGTTTGAAACTTACTCATCTCGTACAAAGTGGCGAATGGGTGCTGGGCACAAGTTGGGCACATGTATTGGGCGATGGCACTGCCTGTTTGAACTTTCTGAGTACCATCTCACGTTTGTATCAACAAATGGAACCGCTCGAACCGTTACCTGTCTTCGAACGACGTTTATGGCGGGAAGACGAAGATGATCAGTCTCTCGTACCCATGATGAAACAACTGAGCGATGCTAGATCTAGTGGAGAAATAGCGAAAAACTATATGGTCGATCAAGCAACACATGATCAACTTAATATGTGCTTCTCGAGTGAACAACTCGCCAAATTACGCACACTAGCCGGTGGAAATATTGTGACCATTCAAGACGCACTCACTGCCTATATTATCCTTACATTCAACACTCATTGTTTTCGAAATGATGCTCAATGTATTATTCTACGCACCAATACGATCATCAACTTTCGGGGCGTCTCTGAGTCGATCGCTCCACGTGGCCTAGTTGCTAATGCCGTCGTTATGATGTTGTCCGATGATTTCGACGATGCGCTATCACTATCGAGCATTGCCAAGACGATTCGTCGCTTGGTTATACGATCGCGTGATGCTAAATTTCTCGAGCCTTGGCTGGCCACTACCGATCGACTGATGAGACAAATGGTGCGTGACGACCGACAGATCAACTTGAGGCAATTTCCGAATGAAGTCATGGTCAACTCCGCTCTTCGATACGATTGGGCAGGTCTCGTTGATTTTGGCTATAGGGACAAGTGTCGTTTCTATACGGCGGGAACCAATGCATTATATCTACGTGTGTTTCGTCTAAATCCTGTATACGATGGCGCACAATGGATAGGAAGAGATCGAGGCGGAGCCGAAGTATCCTTTGGCATTCAGAAGGACATGAAAGAGAAATTTGTTAGTGCGTGGCAGCAAGATGTTAGTGAGAATTTTGTTAACGTGAAAAAATAAAAGTAGTATATCCATTACAGAATATCTGCAAATTGAATAACTCGAGAACGTGTTTGAATAGAGACTGAGGTTGTTGCCAATTGAAATCGTAGTATCATCGTTTCGTCAGATACTAATTTAGATTTGTCTATACATTACATTTTAAGAAAGTCATCGCCTGAAAACCGACATAAATGATATAAGGCCGCCACAAAAATTTCGTCGACGTTCCTGAAACCAAGACCTCTGGAAAATCTAAAACCTTAAAAGTCTCAAAAACCCACGTTTCCGAGTTCAGTCAGTACGTTTTTCAAAATAGTTGAATTTGCTAGAGCAAACATTTCTGAACAAATGAGACGTCTCCGAGCTCCCTAGAACATTTGGTCATGAGACAGCATTCAACTTACGAAAGGTCTTGATGGCATATCTGTCATGATTTCTGGTTAAATTTGGTGGTTTTCATGGTATAGAGGCTTTCGTAAATTGAATGGTGTGTAATGAAGATATGTCATAGAGAGCTCATTTTGTTCAGAAATGTTTGCTCTACCAGGTTCAACTGTTTTGAATATTAAAAGCATTCACTCAGATCCACACACTGTGTTGGCTGTGAACACTTTGTAAATTGCTATTACACTAATTTTCTTGTTGTTTCTGTTTATTATTGTAAATGTTACGCTCATATGACAAAAACTTTCTACTTTATAAAATTCTCCGATCGCAATTGCGATATGCGAATCAGCGACATATCAACATTTTATCAGACACTAAAAAGTTTAGCATGTAAGAAACCCATGTAGAATTCTGAAATTCTAAATGTTTTATATTTTGAAATTCTGTGAGGTATAGATTATCGAGAATTTCAAAGTTTGACTGGAAAGTCATAATTATACTGGATAATGATAATTTGACAGCTCTGGTTTGTTTAGTTGTGTCTTTTCATTATGCAATCTTTTGTTTGACGTTGACATTTTATTGATGCAGCTGGCTTATTTATATTTATTGATGAAATAATTACTGTGAGTACAGTAATTATTTCATATGTCAAAAGACAATTTTTTTTGACAATTATCTTATCTTCAGTACTAATAGTTTTATTTATTGTTTTGACATAATTACGCAGTTTACTATAAGTGAAGATTGTCTATTTGAGTGTGTCCTTAATTTTTACAGTACTTTTTTTTCACCCTTTTCACTCTCACCTAGAGCATGAAGACGACGAGTGGACTTCAACCGACAATGATGATGAGTAATCTTTTCATCATGAAGAGCCGCAACTTCTCAAAGACATGGATTGGAATGATCTGACTGATTTCATTCGTGACATGGAACGGGTACCGATGAATCTAGATAATCGTCAAAAAGTTGGTGATGACAAACGAAAACTCCTATCACTTCGACGTAAATTGACTGTCAGCCGATGATTTCGAAGGAAAAGTGTCCGAATTCCTGACACGAACAGGCGCCTGTTCACTCATTCAAGAGCTCGATGGAGCAAATCGAAATGCCACTCAAGCAGATTCGGCCGATATTGTCAATCGAATGGAAACGATATTGGACGGTTTAGTTCGTTCGAACTGTATCACCGAATTCCGTTGCTTGTATTCGAAATGAAATCTTTAAAATCATTAAATCATTATGCAATCTTCCGCTGATTGTATGTCAATACATGTATTTGTGCATACAAAGTTAAAAAGAACATTTCCAGAAACCTTCTGATTCTTCGGTCATACCCAGCAGAAATTTTGTTAGCCAAACTTCTGCAAAAATCGAACTCAGTTCAGTGGTATATAATACCAGTTGGATGCAATTTTCGATGTGTTTGGTAACATATTTGGCCGATCTGTTGGCATGTTCCACCAGTTTTGTGGTGTAATTTTGTTTGACAGTTGGGTGTTACTAGGCAAGAGAAAACGTATTTTAATGTTAAAAGTTGTTTATGCGTTTTTCTCTGTTCGTGCACAGAAGATTTCTCCGCCATTTTAAACGCTAGAAAGCTCCGGGAGATTTTAAAATAAAGCTAGGACTCAATGCTACAACTTAACAGCGACAGATATTTATTTTCAGTTTAATTTTTGAGAAAAGTAAAGTTTTTCGAAAAGTTAGCCTCAACTTTTTAAAAGAAAACTTTCGGAAGAAATAAACAAAAAAATTTCAAAAATCCGACTCGTAAGTTGTAGTTGCAAGCCTTGCGTACATTTTACCGTCAACCTGAAGTCTGTTAGAATTTGAAGATGTAAGTATAACCCTTGGAAAACTCAATATTTCGAGCTCAAGTTATATTATCAGTTGTATAAGGCCAAGTATATATTCTTTGAAAATTTTTATTAAGATCGGCTGTTCTGGGACAAAAATAGGTTTTTGACAGGGGACCTTAAGATATTTGTGTTGAAGAATTCAGGTTTCTTTTCCTTACGCTGAGACACAAGGCTGGAATTTGCTTTTAAAATAAAAGTCGGGAAAGTTTCACTGTATCTGTATTTCCATTCTCAGATTTGGCACAGCCTACCTTTTCTGCTTGACATAGCAACAAATACCTTGACTTTAGTTGAATGTTTAAATGAGACACTTTTTCGATCGTCCCTATTTGACTACTCATTTTCTTTGCATAGTAAAAAAGAAAATCAGCGACTTCAGCTAGCAGTGTAACGAACAGTGGATACCTCGCTTTTGTACGGAAAGTCTTCATTCTAAAGAAAATCAACTAGACTATGTACCATGGTTGTATAACTGCTCTCATGTCGGAATGACAGAAAAAACGCCTAAATCAGGAGTAAATTGATGGCTTTAAATCAGATAGCCAAATAATTCAGCGTAAAATTTCACAGAGTTTTCTAACTATAGATACTGAAAAAAGTAAAATAGCAGCACATGCTTCTATGGTGTAAGGAGTGTAGAGACACAGAAGAAGAAATATCTATACTATCAACAATTCCCTAACTTTATCTTTGCACATGTTCAGGCGCTACGATTAAGAGGATAAAAGTTTTCGATGTTGACTACCAAAATCTTATAAACTATTACAAAATAACTATATAAGTCATCTTGGCGAACCCTGTTCAGGATCTTGCATCTTATTAATATCTTACGCATTTCCATCCACTATATTATGTAAGATTCCTGCAAGACATCTATAGAATTGACGTAAGATCGGTCGCATAGAATTTAAGATATAATTTTTACATATCATTTCTATTGCTTAATTTTATCAAGCGATTAATCAGCTCTTCAACTTCCAAATTATTATTTATAATGGTTTAGATTCAATGAGCCATATTCCCATCGTCATGAGGTCACTACATATAGGCACTGCTTTCTTGCGTTCTATCTATACAATACACGCATTCATGCAGCCAGCTTTCAAGTCGTTTGACGGCCAACACACAGCACTCTTATCAGGACGTGATATCTGATATCGCTCATTGAAATCTAAAAGTTGAAAAAAAAAATTCCTGATCATTTCAGTTTATAAGCTACGAAATAAAAATACTTTGTCGAAAAAGTACTATATTGAGTAGACTGCTTGATTCATTTCTGACTATTCCTTTTTATTTATATCTCAGTCTCCGTGCGTGTTCTGTGGCGACAGAGAGAGAGAGAACTTTTGTTACGTCCTGTTGTCACTGTTACGATATCGTCAATCATACTAGATACGCACAGTAAACAAAGGAGGTGTCCGCACAGGAAGAAGAGTGTTGGGTTTTAATTAGATTAAGAACATTGCTTTAAACGAGGTGCTGATTTTGTTTCGAGAAATATTTCACCTTTTTATTAGCATCTATTTACTGATGCAGTACCATAATTACATAGACCAATCAAGCACGTGACAATGCACGTCCTGCTTTTTTGAGTCTTCCACGTCATTTCTATAAGTTTTGTAGTTTGTAGTCCCGGATCTTGTAGATTATAATGACCAAAATGCATCATTACACCAACAGCATGTTTACACACATATGTTTTGGAATTTGCTCTACATGAATCCAATACAATATTGTTTCTTTATCAAGTTAACAATGAACATCAGAAAGACCTGCATAACGTCATTGAAGCAACTGAGAGAAAGTGCAGCGGGAAGAAAGACCGAGAAAGAAATGGATGTTGTTGATTTCGACATTGTGATTAGAAATGAGAAGATCGGGAAGGTGGAAAACTTCTCATGCCTTGATTGTAACATGTCGAGAGATCAAACGCAAGACAAGGAAATGGAAACAAGAATATCAAAAGCCTCGAAAGCTTTTGATATACTTCGAACCCCTATCTGGTATAGGAAAAGTGTGTCGGTCGAAGCAAAAGTCAGAATATTTCGAGCACTACTACCCGTTTTGTTGCATGGAAGTGAGACATAGGCCTCCACAGGAAATGAAGAAAGACGCCTACAAACATTCTATATGGGATGTCTAAGAACATTGCTTGACGCCACTTTAGGAGATCGAATGCCGAACGATTTGGTACATTTAACTGGTCAACCAAGTCTTGATAACATCATGAGAAGAAATAGGTTAAGATGATATGGGCACGTAAATCCGGCGGAGACTACTAACGGTGAACCTATGCTGCCAAAAAATGTTCTTTTTTCTTATTTCGCGAACTCTCGACGAGCCCAAGGTGGAGTAAAGAAACAATGGTATGACAAGATCAAAGATGATATCGAAAAGTTGGAGATTAAAAATTGGAGAAGGAACACAATAGACAGAAGATCAATCAGTTCATCGAGATGTCCTTCAAACCGTAAAGGAATATAGGGGGGTTTTGTGTATTAAATGAGTTTCACCGAAGAAACAATCACCTATTGCTTTCGATGAATGTTATGCCCTCATGTGAAACATAAAATGTCTCACCTTGATGGGTGAGTGCCAATCGCCAGTACTCATCAGAGGACACAACTTCTAACCCATTTAGGTGGCTGACATAAATTTGATTGGCTCATATTTTAGATCAATGATGTGTGTCATCCATCTGTTTGAATGAATTTTCCTTGGGTTTTTCATCAACATGCAAAAGTAGTATATACACAAATTATCTAGAAAAGTTCTGTATATATGCAACAACTATTTTCCTTTTCTAGTATCCTTCGTTTCACCTACTCTGGAAAGGATCAGTGAAAGTAATCAATGTGAAAAGTTCAAGAGTAAAGTGGAGTACGAAACGTCAAGCGTCTTTATGTTTATCTCTATTCAGAAGAGTAGTTATCTAAATGCTATGTAACACAATAGACAAATGTCTTCACAATTTAGTAGTTGGTATTTACTGACTCATGATGCGGAGATACATAATGTATTCCATTGTACGATTTAATGATAAGCTAAAAATCTGTCAAGAAATTTATTCCTATATGTCCCGTATAAATTCCAATGTTTTTCTCAGATCTTTTTATTTATCAGGTTTGGTATTTTTTCCTTTCGAAAAGATAGTAAGTATAATAAAAGAAAAATGAACAATGATAAAAAATCGCACGACCGGTTTCGAATTTCTTTTTCAAGTGAAACATATATATGTACACACTAAGGTTACAGACTGAGAAAAAAATCGGGTAAGTTGCGCACAAAAAAATATTACAAGGATAAACGATAAAAGAAATAATTAGAAAAAAAAGCTGTATAAGGCTTGAGTACCACGTAATGTTGAAAATATTGATGTGTTGACCAAGTCATCGACAAAAGACTACATGTAAGTGTAAAAATTAAAAGAATTAAATGTATGTATCGGGGTACATTGAAAAACACAATGGAACTAATAATCACGTCATTCAAATGCCTGGACACTGATAGTTAGATCTTCGAAGATAGCAGATCTCTTTTTCAGTCTTCCTAGCTGCTGTTAGATCACAAAAGTTTATCGTTCGTTATTCGTCTCTACCATGGGGAAGTTGCAAGCGTAACACATGTCGGAATGGTGCTTTCTCAATTAGAAAAGCCCTTCAATATTACGTAAACAACAAACAACAAGCAAACATTCTTTTTCCTACTTGATCGTTGCTGAAGCATCAATATAAATAACATTTTTGTGCAGATACCAGGTACAAGTCATATTTATTATTACACGTTTTACTTTCCAAGATTTTCCGATGAACTACAGACCTTGTCAAACGGCTCTGTGGCATAGAGCGGATGTCCATTCAATGGAGTTAAGCATACCATTTGATTTCACCATGCACGTAAAACTTTGTCACATCAACAAAAAGAAAAATGTATCTGTTAGCATTTACACAAAAAATTAGTTATTGGAGTAAAACAAAGTATTTAGACTCAGCCATATGTTACTTACACTGATATAACGTTTCTATAATATTTGAGTTCGTGCTGGCACGGCCATTCTTCGTTCAATCATCTGCAACAAAGTGAATTGCACTTTAGACGGTAGCCTTCTGCCGTTCACTTTTCGATTAGGAAAAGGTCAGATAAATACTTTCTCCGGCTTGTTTCCTATATCTTTCTTGCTCATCTTCCAACAAAGACGTGCAGGTAAACGAAGTAATCAAGTTAGAAACAGTTCGTACTGCGCATCCACTGCAGTAGGATTAGAAATGCCACGAGATTTAATGAAAATAATAAAACAAATAAAATTGATTTTCTTTTTCAAAATGCTCTGCGTTAATCTGAAGAAAGTCATATTGAACAAGCGATGCTTGATAACAAAATAAGCAACATAAAATGAATTAATTCAACAAGTTGCACGTAAATCGTATTTACAATGGATTTGTGAGGGAGAACAAGAAATGAATAGAGATAAATCAGTTGCTAGTAAACAAACTCAAATCAATTTCGTCTTTTACAAACATATTTAAGAATTTGATGCCGTCGTCGATTATTCAGTGGCAACATCTGGAAATGGCATTCATTCTTTGCAACCGATGACTGATGGTATGAGAAAGATGAATCAGTTAAATATTAACTAAGAACTCTATTTCTCTTACATACATCCCTGAAAACTTCATTATCACTGCTACTTGACGAGCGAAAAGAATGTGCTTTTGTATTTCATGATGATGCTGAGGCTGCAGCTTCGGAAAATGCTGATAAGTCCGTAAAAATGTTTTATTGGCAAGGAAAGCTGTAAAATCTTACGAACCATGTTAAGACAGCAGCTTATCAATCTATGAAATCTGTTGTTGTTGTTGTTATACATTTCTAGATGAAGATGCTCCTTTTAAAACAAGGATTCTTAGCCATATCTCAGTCTGAATATTAAAGAACTGAAAAATCATGCAAACAACTCATTTAGAACAGAGGAAGGTTGGTTCATTCACCTACACCAACAACAACTGAAGATTAGACAGAAATTAATGATAATATCAACAAAAATTTCTAAACATGAAAATATGTGTTTTTCCTGTTAATTCATCAGCGGCTATTTCCTTGCTTTTCCTTGTTTAACATTCTCATACGCATGTGATTCATAGTTTGCTTTTGTGTTTGTATATTGCCACTTTTTTGTAGTTGTTATCTGTGTTTCGCGCTTTTCAACAACGCTACCATGAATGAGATAACTGGGTGCTTTTTTTCTATTGTCAAACGCCTTTTTCTTTTACTCTGTATATAAGCAACTGTTATAATCCTTATGATAATAAGGAGGTTTTTGCCTATTAGGCTAAAACACGTGCAATTGATAGCCTGAAGCCGTTCCGCCTCTAAACTTACTGAAATTATTACAAATCTTCTATACATATTCTACGATATCATGAATGTATCCACAGCTAATATTTCTTCCATATTCATAATCGTTGACGTAAACATAATGGTATATTTTTTGTCGTTATTTTCATAGTGGATCTCACATGTTCTCTCTTGTAAAGTTATGTTTTCTTCAGTCGTTTGCTGTAGAATGAAACATCCTGCCCCATCAAGATCAGCTGGTCTTCTATTTTGTCCGACAAGTCGGATTCTAAAACTTGGTCTTCTATTGGTGATTATTAAATTGTTAAAATTTGTCGCCCTCTAGTAATTCAACGGTAACCCCATATATTAACAGTCTATCCCTTACCAGAAAAACATTTTCGACGAAGGAAGCGAAAAAGAAAGCTTAGCTGATTAATCCCTTAATATGCCCTATTCTTCTTTAAAAGACGTACAGAGTAGTTCGTTTTCTTAATTTAAAAGCAGAATGAAAGTAATAAACAGAGCGATATGTTCATGAACATATTCCTTTATCACTGCTGAATTCGTATATGGACAAACTGAAAATCGTTTTTTATTTTGTATAACTTATTTTCAAGTTTACAGTGTAGTAGAGTGATCATAATTACCCCAAAGCGTAAATATAGAAAAAATGACTATCTCTTTCAATTTTAGTAATTTCTCATTAATTAATTTAGATTAAGTCCAAACGATGTGCAATTCACATGATGAATAAAGCAAATGAATTCTCTAGAAAATGAACTAATTTTTAGTTTGTTTGCTTAAAACTATCCGTTGAAACGAAGTTGTTTAAGTTCATTCCAGCCATTTTGGCTGTGAT
>CAJNOQ010005636.1:0-14941 GCA_905250885.1 Didymodactylos carnosus | reverse complement strand
TTTTTCATTTTTCTCAATTGGGGTAATTCCGGCCGGTCCATTCAAATACACGGAGTTTCCTGAAACAAACCTCTGGTACTTTTCAGAAGTAGATTTCTGACATACTCTTCAGGTAAAAGGTATTCGTTATGTCATTACCTACAATATATGTGAAAATTGCATCTCAATAGCTCAAAATCAGCAGGCTCTATGAACTTAAATATTTTGATGTAATTTTACACATATTGTGGTAATGAATTTACACAGTATTATTAGAAGAATAGAGGATAGCGGAACAGGAGATTAGAGGAATAGCGACCGACCGACCGGAATCAAAGAAGCTGCTCGAGACATAAATGAGTTATTCAACATACAAAGTATTGTAGTCTAATCCCTAGTAGTATTTAAATACAATGTACTATATGTAATAAATTGATTACTCTATGTTGGTATCATGCAAAAAGGTGTCAAGAAGGAAATTATCAAAGAAAATACTTTCTTTTTTTTGCTCATCAGTTAATAAGGTCTTACAACTAATTTTAATTCTAATTTTATTCTATCAATAAATTCAAAAGAATCCTTTAAATATGAATCAGACATTGCTGATAATCATAAGTTAGACAAATATTTAGCCGTGTTGGACTTATAAGATAAATATTTATCGCCGCCGAACGAAACATTGTTTTGCATCATGATAAATCATAGAAATAACGCAGAAATATCTTACATCACGATTTATCGGAACCGTCCGATAGATCGCGACGTAGAATTTATCGCGATATGTACCATTATCAACGCGTTTATGGCGATATATCGGTAATTGCTGGGTTCAAAAATCCTCAAGGGTAGTGAATGTGCTTGATATAAGTACTTGACAAGTTTTCTCAATTAGCAAGCACTTGATAAAAGATCCATCAGTATAAACTTAGAAAATAAATGTTGATATTTCTAGTGAGTTGAACAAACTTGGTAGTAATGCATGCGTGCGCTCTACAAAAGTAGAGCATGGGTGCAGAATACGTACAAAATACAAAATAAAGATAAATGGAGGTACCTAACTGAAGTTTTTCACGATGGGGTCAGCCAAGTGTTTGGCCAAGTACTTGACAAGTAACGCAAAGTACTATTACTTTTGAAAAACCACTAGAAATTAGCTTCATTACTTGTACCAAGCAAGGTACTCGACATCAAGTACATTCTTTAGGATCCTCGCTAAATACTATAGGATTACTTTGCAGATTAGAAACTACCGTACTCTGCTGTGTAAGCTATTAAATCCAATCTATCATACGAATTCGATGTTCGATTGTTCTAGAGAATGTACCATATAAGAAATTTAAGATTCTATATGAAAAGCAGTCAGCGATTCTCTATGACGATCAGTAATCTATAGATGGCGTTATACATTAATGGGTCCAATCTTCGTAATGATTTATTAATTAACTGCTAGTAAAGAGTTATAATTGACTCGGGTTATAATAAGGGCCCGCTTTGTCTGCATGTTTTCTGTGCGAAGCCAAAACGGTCATGCACTGTAGAAGGCCCATTTCGGCAATTTTAATTGGGATATTTTCATCTAGTGAAGTTGCATAGAATGAAGAGAAAGATCTGTCATATAATATATATAGTATACACATATTGCTTGTTTTCTCCGCAGGCTGTCAAAAGTCAGCATTGATTTATTGATAATAAACAGCATATTTCTAGCATATTAAGCCATTTTTCGATCAAAAATAGAAAAAAATAAAATATATATTCTGCTTAGAAGTGTTTCTTCACCGAGATATGTTGTGTTGTTCTGATGTTGTGCTGTCCAAATTACTAACATGCTAATGTTATCATCGGAGAGAAGTATAGTGTTTCAGTTAAAACTCCGTTTCTCTTCCAAAATGATTGAATTGAACTGGACTTATAAACCGTCTGGCTAGACAATACAATGATCAATTTTGTCATCCACGCCATGAAACTGTTGTGGAAAGAAAATTTCTTTTAAACTCATGCGTGAAAACTAGTAACGTCCCCTACCGTGCTTAGGCTCTAAAATGTCTATTTCGAAACCTACTCTTGTAAATGGCGTGAACGATAGAAATTCATCGCATAGGGGAGTAACGTTTTTAACGGTTAAAGCAACAGCTCAAGAACCGTGCAAGGAGAAATATTTTGTTCTGCACGCGCTCAAAAAATTTCTTTTAAGGCTAAGAATAATTTAGAATCACCACCTCATCCATCTTGAAACGTAGTGAGAGTCAAAGCCAGTCTTTTCTTAATATGCATTATAGTTACTCAATTAATTATGTATTTTTTTCGCTATTTGTTTAGATCGAACATGTTTTGTTCATTGCGCTTGCCACCGGACAAAAGATGGGTACAAATACCGTTCTTTTATAATTCTTCGAAATATTTTCAACGTTTCGCAACAGAATACTCGGAAGCACCAGTAGACCACTCGACACACTATCAATTTGTCCAAGAATGCTATAGGTACGAAACAATTGTGATTATCCACAATAAGATCGGAAAATAAAATAAACGCTATAATCGATTCTATTTACATCGCCCATAATTACTTCCACTATGAAGAAAACAATTGTCTTATTATCTGTATACATACGTCGCCTTGTATTTCAGAATTCTTGAAGTTGACTCGGCTTGCAACGATGAGGCATTCATTCGAAAAGCGTATTTGCAAAAAGCCAAACAATTTCATCCAGATTCATTTAGTGGAATGGCCGATGAAAACAAATTTAGACAAATTCAACAAGCTTATGAAACAGTGCTGGTCTGTCTTGATCATGCTGAAAGGAATAAGAAACTAGCTTTTTTACTATTTATTGTTGCCTTTTTGTTTCATACAGGAGTCATTAAAAGTCGAATCTGAGACTACTTACGATCGAATCGAAGAGATTAGAGTGAAATGGGATATTCGACATACAGCACCACAACATCGACAATATTTGGAATATGGAGGAATAGGGTTCGCATTTAGTGTTTATCTCAATTTTATCATTGTTTTATATACGCATATGTAATTATATTTTTTTGTCTCATTTTAGTACAGGGACACCTAGTCAACGTCAAGCTCATTATTTCAAATTTCGTGCTGAGCAAGCGTGGGAACATGTTGCTGATTACAAACGAGATAAAATAATTGAGAAGGATCAATTGATGACAAAAGAAATGATCGATCGAAAAAAATCAAAAGACATTAAAACTACGTAAGTTATCCGTCTTTTCAAAAAGAAAGCCAAAGGAAGACTCGAATGCATTTTTATTCTCAAAAAAATCAAACTATTACTATCTTTATTCAAATAGATGAGTGGCGACCGAAAGCAGTTTTTAAAACTATTTCATTTTGTTTATTTTTCTTTATTTTTCAGCAAGAGATCGAGAAAAAAGCGCTTTATAAGTTATATTGTTTAGAATTCTGCGAAGTAATCTTATTATTAATCTATTTTAGTAATTTTATTGAACGTTTAGTTGAAGATTTAATTCAAGAATCAATGTCTCGTGGTGATTTTAATAATATTCGTTCTTCTGGTAAACCTCAGCATGATCGTAATCCTCACTATATGGATTTTACTACGTACAAAATAAATGAAATACTTATCGATAATGGATATGTACCTGAATGGATTCAATTAGAGAAAGAAGTGAGACAATCAATTGATGAGGCGAGAATAAATTTAAAGCGAACATTTAAAGCAATGGCAACCGATGAAACATCAACAACAACAACAACAACAACCAAAAATCTGATAAATAATGATAAATGGACAGATGCAACATCAAAATTCAAGGAAAATATTCGAGAGATTAATCAAATAATAAACAAGTTAAATTTAATTGTACCGATGTTATGGAGACAACAGGTACACTTTTGTTTTTAAAATCAAGATTAAAAGTTTACTATTGAACTATTTGCATATTTTTTAATCTTATGTTTCTCTTGTCCAGTTCTCATTGTTCTCTTGTCTTTTCTAGGTCCATTACAATGCTGAACGTGAAATTGAAAAAATTCTTCTCCTTGATCCATCTACAATTGTCTTACCTCCTACCGAAGAAGAGATTACCCAACGACAATTGATGTTAATGAATGAAAATAATAATTTTGGACAATATAAACAGCCGGAGAAATATTCGGTTGGCGATGCCATTAAAGATTTCTATCAAGCATTCAAAAACTTTAAACTTTAGATGAACTAATAATTTCTAGTCTTTCAATGTTTTCTTTTTAAATTTTATCGATTCTTTTTAAAGTCGAGTAAATACAAAACGCCATTGTTTTTGATTCTGTAAATATTTCCTTTATTTTTCTAATTTATTCGAGCTTATTATTATTTTTTATAAAATTGAAAAAATACAGAATATTGTCACGTGACGATAAATCAAAATATTCTATTTTTTTTCAGGTGTTATGTTACATTTGACTAACACAGATTTCTTTGATTTATAAACCAATCATAAATAACAACATCTGACATTTCATTTAGATTAGATAATGGAAAATGATTTACATGATTATATATTAGCAACAACAATGTCATCACCAATAGTATCAGCCATTTCTCGTCCAACTCCACCGATAATGACCATAACTCCAATAACATCTTTCGATAATATCACATCTGATTTACAATCAATTTTACTGGGTAATCAGAGTCCTCCATTTACATTTGATGAAAGTATTTTGACTACATCTAATCCAGAACAATGGAACGATGGTGATGTTATAGTCGAACTAGACAATCTAAGTATGTTAAGTCAGATATGTGATGGGCTACCAAGACTTCCTGAACAACAACGATTAGCACAACAACAATTAGAACAACAAAAATTAAAAACGATTACAGCACAACAACAACAACAACAACAAAAGTTAGCCAATATACTAGACATACATCACATGAAATCACAACAACAGCAACAAACAATCATACAAAAAACACTAGATGAAACAATATTTAAGTATGTGATGATTACTAAAGAGATAAGATTCTAATTTCTTAAACAAAAATCTTATAATTAGATTTTTCGTTCGTTGTTGGACAAAGTTTTTACGATGTCATCTTTTTTTCATTCACACTTTTAGTCAACCTTCATCATCGTATGAATATTACACATTTGAGTTAAGTTTTTCTGATTTGTTAACGTTTTGGCACTTTTATGATCAATTGTACATTGAACAATTTTTACATAATCAATCATATCCAACAACAATTATTGATCAGGCCATAAAAAGTTTGTCCGTATTAGAATTAGATTTTAAAATACCATTGCCCACAAAAAGTTTACAATCTTTAAAAAGATTAAATTCAAATGAACAAGATAAATTATTACAAGAATTAACATTTACAACAAATTATGATCAAAATTATTATAAATCAGGTACGGCGTAAGAAGTTCTTTGACAAGTTAGAGACATTATTCCAGTTATAAACTTTTTACTTGTTTTATAGATGATGTAAGTAGTATGAAATCCTATGAAATAACAAAATGTCCAACAACTCCTACCGATGAAATGATTGATTTGGATTCTGTTGTTTGGCAAACACCACCCTCGACCACTTCTTCTCTTATTCCTTGTTCAACATCTTCATCTTCTGCTATTCAGTCAACATCAAATCTTCTAGATCCAACAGCTTACATCACAAACATTAATGGTATTCTAGAAAATTTAAAGGCTGGTCTATCAATATCGGCTGAATATCCTCCATTGATGTCGCATGCATCAGATTCATTCGATTATCTATTCAGGTATATGAAAAACATTAAGGAAAAAGGCTTACATAGAACTATAACCAACAGGTTTGTTTTGTTGTATTTCTGAGTAAAAAAATGTAATATGATACTTTTCTCACAGAGATTCAGTAATGAATACTCATCAACTTACGAAGGAACCTTGTCAGGTGTAACCCTCCTTTTCCAGTGCAACCCACATGGATCGATTGCCTACCTAGCGGTAGTAAAAAGCCTAAGAGGTTTCACTCAGAAAGCGCTCCTTTCGAAGATTCCAGCCGTTTTTCTGGAAAAGCAGTTTTTCAGAAACTCTAAAAAAATAACCAAAACCTTTCTTAATGAGCCATGATTGTAGCCCGCACATTTCTGATTAAAATGAGACGTCTCCCAGCTCTACGTGAACTTTGCAAAGTTATAGAATTTACAAAAATTTACAAAAAAAAAGTTATAAAATTTACAAAAGTTATAGAATTTACAAAAGCCCTACATATTGATTATCAACTCAAAGCTACAGAAATAAGAAGAAATTAGTTTAGGGCTTTTCGCAAGGTCGAAAAAGCATACTTCTCCGTACTTCTGAAGTACGAAGTACGCTTTTCCCCCTTTCGTACTTCAGAAGTACGGAGAAGTATGCTTTTTCCCCCTTGGCTTTTCTTCTAAATTCTATAACTTTGCAAAGATAGGTCATGTAGAGCTGGGAAATGTCTCACTTCAATCAGAAATGTGCGGGCTACAATCATGGCTCATTAAGAAAGACTTTGGTTATTTTTTTAGAGTTTCTGAAAAACGGCTCGAATCTTCGAAAGAAGAGCTTTTTGAATAAAACCTCTTAAGCTTTTTACTACCACTAGGTAGGCAATCGATCCATGTGGGTTGCATTGGAAAAGGACGGTTACGCCTGAGAAGGTTCCCTCGTTAGTCGTTCACTAGCTAAACTATTAGATATTGAACATACAGTTGAATTTTTTGCAAGAATATACAACGTATACTATTTAGGAAAGCTTAAAAGAACAGCAGTATTGACTGTTACTATGTCTTCCTATTAGAAATATTATTTTTTTATTTAATGTTAAAGTATTTAGAATAATAGAGTCATAGTGAATAAAAGTTATACTGATAGTACACTTGAAAAGAATAAAAAATGAACCTAAACTTATACGATTTTAAAAGAATAAGAGTGTCTTTGGATTGTCTAGAAAAAAATTGAGATTATTAACGTTGACTATGGGCACACACTTTGACGAAATCCGAGTGAGACGTCTAAACTGGCAGAAATATAATCTTACAGAATGTAAGATCTACCTCTTTCTTGCTCGTAATTATTTTAATCTACACTTTAATAAGCTTTACCTGGTATGTTTGTGTTTTTGATCTCGCATTTGTTGATAAATCAAAATATTCGTTTTTTTAGTCGTGATCCAATGATAATGGGCGTATCTGATTTATTAGCTGAACCACAACAACAACAACAACAGCAGCAACAACAACAACAACAACCTCGTTCATCACTAACAAATAATCGTCTCATCACAATATCTACCATTAACAATGTGGAAATTCCCTCAGTTTTAATAGATGATGTCATTCATATTCGTCTTGTCGACTTATCAAAACAATTACTAAATAATATTCAATTATCAGTAATAAAACATTATGCAAAACAATTTCAATGTACCATTGTTCAATGTCAAGAATTTTTAAGAGATTTTTTAATTCGTAATAATCGTCAAGCATCAACGAGTCGTTCATGTTTTTGTTTGAAATATGAAGATTGTATGAAAATTTATCAAGAATTAATTCAACATTTACCATCACTTTTAAATCCAGCAAAACAACAACAAAATGAAATGATTGTTAATAATAAACGAAAACATTCAGAAAAATCTTGGGCACTACCATCTAAAAAACGATTAAAACAACAGCAACAACAAAATGTTGCCTATCATTTGATGCACGATCACGATTATTTAGCCGAACATAATATGCACTTTCTAATGATAAATACTAATTCTATGAACAATAATAATAAACGGAAGGGTGCTAAACCAATGATAAAAACGATTTTACCAGTTATTGAACGACTGGTACCACCATTACTACCTCAGCCTCTAGTCACATTGCCGAGTAAGTATCAAAAGGAAAATGTTGATTGATACTCTAATAGAATTCAATGTCATTATGTTTTTAAGCTGATCTTCTGCACAGTATATAATTCGATTCATTCATGTCTTTTTTCCTTCTCTCTCTAGCTTCAATAAGTGTCGATCGTCCAATTATTACCACTCTGTCTTTGTCTCCAACTTCCATGGCTCTACCTTATATTATTGAGAATGATGATATTACGGTGCTCTCATTGCCTTCTACCCCTGTATCACAATCAAAATTACCAACAAAAATTGATCTTATTTTATTAAAATTAAAAGATTATTTTCAAACATTAGCGAGCGAATCTCTGACTACTACTACTACTGCTCGTTTTAATTTAACCATTAAAAAACTACATCTATATGACTCGTATAAAACGGACATGTTTTTATTTATTGTTAATTCTCCACTATTGATTATTTCACAGACCTATCTCGAATATATTTTATTCTATTTGAATAAACGTCAATCTAGTCAGATTTCACCGTGGAGCATTATTGAATGGTACCATTTAGATACGTGTAAAACATAATGTTTTCTCCGGTTTTCTTTGCTTTTATTAGTTTTGTTTTTTGTTAAAATATAGATCTATTAATTGATCAAACGGGTAATTTTTTGTGCAATAAAAATAAACAGACGGATAGGTAAAAACGGTTTTTGATTTTTCAATATTTAATGAACTTTAAAGTGGACCAATATTCAATATTTAATTCATCTTTTGCTTTATTGTTTTTCTCGTGAACTATAATAGCTAACCTAATCATAAATCTGAGAGTAGAATCGTATATCCTCAAGAAAATCTTAACTTAACTCAAACCCGCATTGAAGTAAAGTTTTCCAGACATCCAGAATTTCTCATTCGTACAGCTAAATTAAGATTTTTTTGAGGATGTATAGATCCATAATTATAGTCATACGATTTTACTCTCAGATTTATGATTAGTTTAGCGGTCAGTCTACGAGAAAAAGTAAGGCAAAAGGTGGACAAACATTTGAGCACCACTTCGCTATGACAGACTATAAGAAATAAAATTTTGTGGTCGGCTATGATAATAATCTGCGTCAAGTTGATCATAATCTTTCGTTGTTTCTATATCAAACGTTGAATAAATTAATTTTATCGAATACTAACCTACATTCTCTTATTTAGCCGATATTCATGAAGAGTAGAAATCTGTCAAAATTGAGAATCACAATGTCTAGAAACGATCTTTGATCAAGTCTGTGAAAAGTGGGGTTATGTTGAAATGAGTTGTATTTGATCGTGAAAAGACATATGTGCTTTCCTACACACATTGCCGCTCGTTTCCGCAAAGAACATGTGAGCCATTGTACGTATTATTTCTTGACTGTTTGTATGACTAAAGGGCTCTTTTTTGAAGAGAATAATGAGTATAAAATTGCTACAAAGTACATGATAAGATTTGAACTAAATCTTTCACACATCATCAGAAAAATGAACGTAGGAAGAAAAGATAACTAATTATATAGGCTGTAAATGTGAGTATAAGACAAAGAAATTAAAGAAGCAATTTTGGCAGTCGGAACAACGTGCCAATAAAAGAATCTATTGAGATTGCACTAGATATGTTATATAAACCAAAGAAAATAGCTGATATATCCTTCAATCGACAACGAATGAAAAGACTACTAGAATTAGCCGTTTGTGATGTATCATTTAGATTTATGGCTAATTATTACGTGTAATTTGATGGAGTAGCAGTGGGTTCACCACTTGCACCAATACTTGCAGACCTATTTATGTCAAAACTCGAAACTAAGTTAAACAGATTTTCTACCAATAAACCATTACTATGGCTTCGATACGTGAATGATATATTTCGCATATTCACAACAAAACAGAATAGTAACCATTTTTTTCCTTTGTGTGTTTTTTTGTGAAGTAAACTTCATTGTATCGACATTGTTATCGATTTGAACACATATTCATATTCAATTCAGTCGATGACCTGCACAGAGATGGCCTTTGATGACCTCAATGGTACTCTGATGTTTTTTCACCATACTAAACGATGTTGGTTTAGTGAAAAGAGACGTCCAATATTTGTCCTATATTTTTAGAGAAGTTCTATATAAATTCTTTTTTCAAATCCTATATTTTAAGGAAGGGCCGGTACGAACCCACGAAATGATTTTTTTGTCGTGTCACAATTAACGCGAAGAAAAATACGTTTTGAACGTGTGTTCTCGAGGACACTCTAGACTTACTTAAAACTACCAGAACGCTTTTTGACATCTTGGATTCAGGTTTGAGAGGTTTAGGTCATATTCATAACATTTTCATGAAGTCACTCGTCTATATGCTTATACGAGAAAACAAATCTAACTTAAATATTTGTTTTTAAATTTTCATCCAACAAAACATTGTTTTATATGAAATTATATAACAGGATAGTCCATTATGTCTACAATCATCCATTTAGGATTATAATTCAACATAATTCCAAATTTCCAGTTGCAATATTTCTTAGGTGCAAAAAGTGAGTGAATATGTAATCAAAATTTCAGTAACGGAAATGACCATAATTCGCTAATTCAATGTCGAGAATTATAGTCTACAATGGAAAATTATAGGCATAAAGGAGACCGCTCATTAATTGATCACATGGGAAGAAATTTTTCAGTAGAATTCACACCCATGAAACGATCACTGTAAAGTGGGTTTATTGCTCGATTGTATCAGATGGGATCCTGTCGTTATAATGTACCTATTCTCTTGTTCGCTCAAATTATAACAGAAACTGGATCTGCTTAGAATTACAGAAGATATGGATAGTTTCAATCATTAACTTTTGTGTGATACTTTTGTTATGCATAGTCACACATGAAAAATAAGGACAATTCAATTGCCATCTTGTTACCAACTTTTATATATGACTACTATCGGCGCCAAAATATAGTACGGCTGACTGTTTTTGAATAACTTTTTATAGGAATGAGATAGAGATCTGCGATTTTCGCTATTCGATAGCCAAGACTTGAGCGGAACTTTTCGCAAGCGGAAACAACTTTTGAAAAAATTTCAAAGATCAGATTTCCAGAGAATCTTTGGAAAACCAGCTCCGTTCTCAGAAAACTAACATACAATGTTAGTAATTTTTTGCATGCGTTGATAGTTCGGACGTTACTCTACAAAATTATGCAAGTCCCGGCTCTCCAGCTATCTTCGTTCCGACAGAGCTCGCTTTCCCCGAGCACGTGTCTGTCTCCGAGCAGACATCTCTGGGAATCTCGAAATACCATGGAGTATAGGTAATCGACTACGCTGAGCATAGTGGCAACATTTGCTTTTGTGTAAAAATGAATATAACTTCGCCAGAGGCATTTTTGTGACAAAACGGTTTTTCGCCTCTTACTATCAAAAATTAAAATTCTTATATCTCAATCAAATCTCACGCTGAGTCAAGGAGTCTTTCAGGAAAGACTTAAAGGGTGCCATATATTGTTGATCACGCCGAAAAAGCGGTCCAGCAGAACACTGACGCTTTGAGGTTTTTCAGAAGGTTTCTGGAAAATCTTAAAACAATGCCCGACTGAAATTCGCCTTTTTCGTCTTCGATTATGCTTTATGAGCTGTCCTGAGCGTTTCCTGAAAATTTCCTCGAGTCAGTATGGGATTTGATCGAGGTATAAGGATTTTAATTTTTGATAAAAAAAATCGCAGATCTCTATCTCATTCCTATAAAAAGTTATTCAAAAAACAGTCAGCCGTACTATATTTTGACGCCGATAGTAGTAGTTCTCTCACTATTATTACTTTGACATGTCTCTTAGTTTTTCCCTTCCTAATCATGGATAGACATGAGTGTCGATCTAGGTGGTATTAGAAGTACAACATTTTAATTTGACAATATAAAAAACAGGACATCTTGAGTAAAACAATATCTCTGTAAATGTAATAGAAGAAGAGAAGAGAGTTCATTTTCGTTTCTTGTTTATCAGAACAATGTTTATCAAATTTGGCGTCGCACTCCTTGCAAAAAAATTGTTTTCAACAGTGAAAATGTGAGAGAACGTAATTCGATTCAACGATGTTCGTATGTAAATAATAATAATTGAAATCGTACGTATGCATGCTTTTGTCCAATAAAATACAGACAATTATTAGACAGTTTAATGGGTGAAAAGTTATCCTTTTTTATTCACTCCGTCTGTAAGACAATAAAGTAGATGATTCTTAACGTTATATAAGGCTTCAACTTACCTGTTTCCACTGCATGCTGCAAACGCTGAGATTATTCACTATTGGATCCATGTATATGACTGGCTTCGTTGTATAACTGTTGGATACGTGACAGCTGTTCATTTGTCTTTAAAAAAACAGAATAAAAGATAGATAGCATCGTATTTGCAGCAGAGATTATGTACTAAGAGATACAAACGCCACCTTACGTTCATCAGAGATTGACACAATCGTTGCACAGAAATGTGTTAATAAAGATGTGTTATGAGAAAGATTTCTGTAATAAAATTATACGATTTATCGTCGGCTGATGAGGATGTGACGAATGGATCACGAGCAATATCTTGTGGTGTATCTTTGTAGAGTTCTAAAATGGCAAGAATTTTTTTTTTGAGAGCGGAAGATCATACAGCAACTTTTGTGCAAGGCTACTCGATCAATGCTATTTATTAGTTTTCACATTATCAATTAGTGGAACTGTAGACTATAATACTATTGCTGATGAGTTTGTGTCGAAAAATACTGATTATTCCTTTTCGAATGGCACTGTTTTCAGCTTTTTTTCTGACATTGCGCGCTTGGCTTCTTTTTAACTCTACACCGTTTGCGACCATAATGGTGCCGTTTTCCTATCGTTTACTGTGGTATTGCGGTCACAAGCGGCACCGTTTTGGTACGGCCACGTAGTTTTGGACCGAAAATTCAAATGTGATCCAAATGTACAAATGGTAAAGCATTGTTAGTTGATCTTGTTACTCATTTGTTTCAGCTTATTTCCTTGACTGGAAGTCTATAGACTTTTATTTCTTATGACCCTATGGGATCATACGAAATAAATGTCGGCGTCCGCAAAATAAAATGCGATAGCAAGTAGAGGATAAGGTTCTAAGTGATGCAAATGGTACGAGGTAGGCATTCGACCATGAAAAATGAGAAAGAGAGTTCTGTGAAGCTGGTTTCGTCCTCTGTACGTTTCCGTGGTTTCTTCCTCTGCGTGCACATTATTTTTTATCAGAGACGGAATTTAATGTTAAGCTATGATATTCATGTTCTCTCGGTTTCGTATTCTATTATCCGTTCCAGAAGTCATTTCCCGCAAGTGGGAAATTAGAACGTTTGCTGTGTCTGGAGAGCACGAAGAGAATTTTTTCCATATTAATACAACGGGAACATGAAGAAACGTAAAGGATTATTTTGAAAAACTTTTCTAATCGCAATAAAACTCTGCGAATCATATGAACGGCGATGTATGCCTTATGCGAAATGTAGAGGAAGTTTACCATCCTGTAGATGATCACTCTAAAAAGCAACTGCCAAGAACGATCGTCTAGCTTTTGGTGAGGGATGAGGATCGCGGATACCATTAGCAGAAGGAAGATCAGTGAGGTCAAGAACCTCATTCTATAAATATTTTTTCAATGCCATTTCAATTATGCAATATTTTTTTGCATTATTTTTAGTTTATAGACTATGGCAGCATACTTTGTGTTTCGAAGGGGAAACGTATTAAGAAGACTGTTCGTAATAGAAACAGTCACCGAAACATTTTCAGATTGTGCACCATATCTGGGAATATTTGTTGCAAAATGCGGAACAAGATTGGCACTCATATTATGAGGTTGGTTACTACAACTGTTAGGTTTAACTAATACCCGATGCCCCAAAAGTCCAAATGAAAAATAAACTTCAATAATTCCGTCATTTCTTAACTAAACTTCAAGGTTATTTCTTTGCTTAATGGAGGAAAGTTTCAAGTTTTATTTGATATGTTTGGACATTTTTGTTAATACTTGAAAGAATTGTTGGATTTATTATAGTGGGACTCAGGCTTTTTAGAACCTTTTCTTAATAAGTTATCTATTAAAAAACTTTTTTGAATGGGACTTAAATGATTTTTATTATTAAAATCAAGTGGACGATGTTCCCTTTCACATAACAAAATAATTAGTTGCTAGACACATCTCCCAAGTTTTAGAAATCATCAATGCTATGTTCTGTTAATATAAAAACCAAATTTACTATTAATATCACATTTAATAAACTTGACACAATAACAAAAGCAACTAATTATTTTGTTATGTGAAAGGGAACATCGTCTATTTTATTTTAATAATAAAAATCATTTAAGTCCCACTCAAAAAAGTTTTTCAGTAGATAAATTATGCGTAAAACTACCAACTAGTATCAAACGACAAAAAAACCTATTATGTGAACTGTATTTATGCATTTTTTCCTCGAATAAAACTCTGCTATCCTTGGATAATTCTAGTCAGATACTGGTTTTTATTAAGATTAAGTCTTGGTTAAATGAAAACTAAGACTTAGTTTGTTATTTATTCGCTTTTTTAGATGCCACGCAGGAAACGACGAAGTGGAATAACAAGAGCAACAGCAGCTAAACACGCTGCTTCTATTACCAGTAAAGTAATACTTTCGACACGCAATCGCAAATCATCACCATCAGCCACTACCGAATCAAGCGCAACGGCAGTAAAAATGACGGAAATCTAAATCGAGAAAGAGCCTGAAAAAATGAAAGAATCAGTGAGTACAGAAATAAGTATAAACATGACTTTGTGGGATATTAACATGATCAACTTCTTATTATATACGCTCGTATTTGCATGCAAATATTGTGTAACTCTGATTTGCAAACCGTCAGATATTTATGATAGTTGCACACAGTGGGCATCTAGGCGGACATTAGGTGAAAAATCGAAGTTGCTCCTTTTTCAAAAACAAATAGTCTGGAATGTAGCCCTTTTCAAGGGCTATCGAATGGTGTATAAATGTCTATTGTGATGTTCACTCCTTCGCAGAGAAAAACGGGTACAAAACAGTACTGTGTTATACTACTTTTAGCGACATCTTGAGAGT
>CAJNOQ010005635.1:0-14942 GCA_905250885.1 Didymodactylos carnosus | reverse complement strand
AAACATGTACGGCATTGTTCACAAAAAGGCTGAAATATCTATTCATACTTTCATGAGGATCAATGGTGCAGAATGGAAAGTTCTCTGCGGGTACAGAAGATTTTGTTAAAACATTAAAAAATGTCGACTTTCTATGCACAAAATAAAAACAAACCAATAACTGTGATTGTTATTGAAACTCATGCACTTTTTTTCACATCATACCCAACATTCTATAAAAAAAACAAATAAAATGATCTTTACTGTGATAACCTTACTGAGAATGTAGATCTCTTTCTTTACTTACCGGTAATCCAACAATTCCCATTTTAAGATTTGTGCCAACACGACCGATCAATGGCTTTGGTTTTGCTTCTTCTTTCTTTTTTGGTGGCATCTTTGTTCTGTTTTTAATCAACAAGTAACAACTATCTTAAGATAACAACTTAAAACGATGATTTCAAACAAATGAATAGAGTTGTATAAAATAACAAAGTCTGTACAGTATTTCAAAATTTTCAAGGTATTTCATGCAACAACAATTGCAGCACAAAAAAGGCCGAAGAAGCAAAAGTTACGTTAAATTGATGATGTATAATTGTATAACTATTAGTGATTGGCTAAAAATGTCAAATGAGAATAAACTAGTAGCCATCATTCTTACTAGTTTATAAGTCGGAAAACGGAAAATATGTCGCTCGGTCCATTGAAATCCTAGCAACAAGAGCGGTTATTCTAAGGTGAAGCGAACACAAACGGAAATGGAAGGAAAAGATATCTTTTGGCAAATTAAGTAAACACTTCAGCAGAAAACCTGTTCTATAAGTTTTCTCGTTGAAATAGCAAATATATATATGACGTACAGTTAGTTAATAAAGCATGTAACTGATACACCCTATACTACACAAATCAGCAGATTGCTGCAGAGTATCAATAGATTCGTCACAAGTTTTTATCACACGTTGTAGTCTTAACGAAATCGTTCGCCAAATGTGCATCAAGAAGCATTTGTAAGCCTAAAATTATCTTTAGAAATTCCTTAAACTCTGCAAGTGATCCACGCACAACCTGTACAGATTTTACAGATTCTGTTCGAATTCTGACACAAACCTTGTCTACATTCCATATTGAATTTGCAGGCTTCTGTTGAGATATGATCCGAATTTTATGCAGATTTTTTTACGCAGAAAACTCTTCTGAATGGAGGAGTACGTACCTTCGGTCGTGCCACAAATCTGGCTAGGTACAACTGAAAGTGTAGCTTAAAAACGAAGAAAGCATATGAGATCATCCTTCAAAAATAAAATTTATAATAAACCAGATATATGAGAAATTATGAAATGATAGGAATCTTTTCGGGAAGCTTCGCATATATTTTGAAATCATCCAGCTCACTATATAGCATGCTTTATTGATATAAAAAATTCTCCTATTCAAAACTTTGAAATAGTGTTAAAAAATGACAAAAAAGGTAGCACTTTTTAAACTACTGGCTCAATTTGTACTTCAAACGCGTATACCGTTGGAATCGATCGATCTAAAAAATCATCCGGTCGATCGAACTTTCATATTATGTAACCTGTCAAGGTGATCGAACACTGAAATTGAACTAAAACCTCAATAATTCCTGGTATTCTGAATTTTCTAGGTAAATTGGCTCTCAGTTAGCCGGGATATAAAGTAGGAGTTTCTCTAGCGACAGCATGCTATAATAGTAAGTTCGATGATTTCAAAATATATCCGAAGCTTCTTGAAACGATTCCTATCACTCTCATATATTGGGTCTTTTATGAATTTTTCTTGAACGATGATCTCATATGTTTTCTCCATTGTGCATCCACGGCTGAACGATTATCGATTAGCTTATATCTAATACTTACTCTCGTGAATATATTTATAGCACTAACAGCTAGTTTTTCAATGGGAATGTTTTATAAACATTCAAAATAATAGAAGTTAAGCAAGTCATACCGCGTTTAAGTTTAATGAAACAAACTCGATCCAAAATATTCGAATGCATAAAATCAAACTGTTCTCGCTTGTTAAACGAGTATCCAGAATTTGTTGTTCCTGAGGTGAACTATGCGCAAACTAAGATTTATCATTCAAATTGAGCAAATCAGTAGTCTTAATATGTTTAGCATTCTCTACCCATTACAATGTGTTTATCTATTATAGTCTATGTTTAGCTATAGTTTCAGTATGTTGCGAAGCTATACACAAGGCTTATTAGTCGTTACTGATGTAGAGTTGCATTTTTGTTTGTCTACTCAGGCGCATAAGACCTCTTGGTCTTTTCGCGCGTGTTTGAGATCTGTTTATCTCGTATACAGTGGAAATTTGCATTTACTGTATGAGTAGAGATGAACGGTAACGGTAAAAGATATTTTTTATTGAAGTTAAGCACGGTAAAGTTTTGAAGCTTTTACCGTAAGCCGGTAACCGAAGCGTCGATAACGGTAACACGTTTTTATCGTTACCGTTCATCCCTGTGTATGAGAGAATGTTCTTCAGTACTTCGTAACTTTAGTTATGTCCTGGACTTACTCTTCCTAGTTTCACTGACATTGTTGACTCGAACAGGTTAGTATCTGCTCGAGAATGTCAGTCCAATAAAAAAACACATTTATATCTTAACTTATCCTCGCGGAAAAAAATAGTTGCACACAGTATTTTTAAGATATTTTCCTTACGAAAATATACTTTTACAAAAATGATCGCATATTCTAATAGCGCTTGGAATTCTCTACAATTCTGTATATTTACATCTTGACTTGCACTCATTCGCTGAAAAATAAATTGACTGCGATGAAGGCACCCTCATCATCCGATTCTCACGGACTGTATTTTGTTACTATCCTTTTGATTTGTTTTTTAAACTTATCATCTCTGTAAAAATTAGTTTTTATAAAAGTAGTTATATATTCTGATAGCGCTTGAAATTCTCTATCACCCTTTATATTTATATATCGTCTTGCATTTGTGTATTCAAAAAAATTTTAAGCGCAGCGAAGGTACCCAAATTGACATGTACCAAAAACTTCGTTTTTTCGACACCTATTCTGCTTTTTTTCAAACTATACTTACCATACGAATACGTTTAAAAAGATGTGATTATTCACTCTGATAACGCTTGAAATTCTCTATTACTCTGTGTATTTATGTCTTCTCTTAGTTTTATTTGCTGAAGAATAATTTAAGAATTACTAAAGCACCATCCTTAACGAACTCTAAAAAATATTTGCCATCAGATAATAGCCTCTCAAGGCTGGCAAAGTTCAGGATGATAGAGAATTAAAAGCATTATCAGAACATACTATTACTCGTATAAAGAAATATTTCTGTAGTGATAATAAGTTCAAAAATAAAAGCGAAAGAGATAGTAAAAAATGCAATTGTTTAGAGTTTGTTAAGGATGGTGCCTTAGTAATTCTTAAGCTATTCTTCAGCAAATAAAAGCAAGAGAAGACATAAATACACAGGGTAATAGAGAATTTCAAGCGCTATCAGAATATATAACTACTTTTATAAAAACTAATTTTTACAGAGATGATAAGTTTAAAAAACAAATCAAAAGGATAGTAACAAAATACAATCCGTGAGAATCGGATGATGAGGGTACCTTCATCGCAGTCAATTTATTTTTCAGCGAATGAGTGCAAGTCAAGATGTAAATATACAGAATTGTAGAGAATTCCAAGCGCTATTAGAATATGCGATCATTTTTGTAAAAGTATATTTTCGTAAGGAAAATATCTTAAAAATACTGTGTGCAACTATTTTTTTCCGCGAGGATATATCTTAATAAAAACGAATATGGGACAGTGTAAGCTGATCAACCCATATTTAGTCCAGACCTAAGAGGTCAGATGCTCTGTCAAGGTAGATTTATATGAGGAGCTTAACGATTTGAAATTAGTTAATATATTTTACGCAGTTGTTATGGAAAAAATGCGACTTGCTTTCGATCTCTTTAAACGAAGAGAGCACGATATCTTGAGTATAACTTCCTCTACTGAAAGATTGGCCAGAATTACTTTAACGAAAGAGTTACTTCTAGGAACTGTGCATTCAAGTATTTGTTCAGTACTCTCAACTAAAGAGGATTCGATATAGAAATAAAATCCCTGTACTTGTGCATGTCTGTCTAACAGCGAAAGAACTCTTTTTTGCAACCTTCATGGTGTAACAACTTGTCACGAAATTTGTTTGTTCTGTAGACGATTGATACTAAGGGTAGCGAAACTAAATCAAACGTTGATAACCAATTTATCCGGTAAACCATCGCTCCTCTGTATATTTATCTATACGTTTGTAAATAACATTTTTTAATATAATAATAACAATAATAACAATAATAATGACATTAATATAATATAACATGAATGAAAAAGAAGATAACCATAATCAACAAAATAAAAATATGTGCAGTTTTGTTTGTCAACACGGTTTCTGCTAGGAAAATTGCAAAAAATACGGATACATCACAGCATATAATAGATAAGAGAAAAATTGTCAATTGCATAAAATTTTCACACAAAATAAAATATTTACAGCAGTTAGTTGAAAAATAAAAAGTATAAAAATTCAGATTCTCCCTTATAAATAGATGTACAAGTTGTTCAGAGAAAAACTGTTCTCTTATGAGAAAAGTATACATCACAGTTTTGGTGTTATTAAACCTTTTGTCATTGTTGTTTCTTTAGTGGTAGTCGAAATATTTGGTTTGATATTTGAATCTGAGACATGAAAAAATACTAGCATAATAGTGACAGCTAAACATGTATGCATTAAAAAAACAACCACTATTGATAATAATGTTAATCGCTTTTGATCGATCGATATAACTGGCCAAAATGTAATAATTAACACACTACTACTAATTAACGAACCAAAAATTGTTAATAACCATTGTAACCAATTGATTTGAATCATCCATAAGATAGAAATAGGAATAAAAATTGTTAATGAATAACCATAAACACAAAGTAATTCTAAATATGTATATTCAATTCTGTTTAAACGCCAACGAAAAAATAAATACATAAATGTCGGCATCAACCACCAGTAAAGAAATAAAATCTTTAAGATAAATTAGAAAAAAAACATATAAATGTCTAAAATTC
The DNA here is from genome assembly GCA_905250885.1 of Didymodactylos carnosus. NCBI lineage: Eukaryota > Metazoa > Rotifera > Eurotatoria > Philodinida > Philodinidae > Didymodactylos > Didymodactylos carnosus. The sequence goes on along the minus strand of CAJNOQ010005635.1, from coordinate 9,837 downwards.
AGAGAACACTTACTATTCTTTTTGATCTCTCTTTATTTTCATATTTAAAAAATTTCTCTGACTAATAATGCAAACAGCCGATATACTTACAGTTGATGATAATGTTATTTTACTAAAATCAATTTGAAACTCGGCTGATGATAAATGAAAATAATTAGTTATATTGCCGCTAATCGCGATTGTGAAAATAAATGTAACACAAATCCAAAACGGTCCGTAGAGATCAGGATTTTGACGGATATTAGCATCAAAATTCGATCGCGGTGTTATGCTATCTAGAATAAAAATGATACTTTGATTTAGACAATCTTGATGCCTCAAATGACCGTTGTCAATTGTCCGTCGTGTGTCTCAGAATCATGGAAGCCTTGAATCTATTGCCTCCATCGCCTCTCGTGAATTGTTACATCAACGTTAGGACAGCAGTTTAAGCATACCTAATAAACGTTGTAAAACTTGTTTTGTATCGACCTGAAAATATTGCTGATAATAATCAAATTGCCATAAACGTGGTTGTTGTTTCTGATCGACTGATGAAGATGTCACGGGCCGGGATAATGGAAATTGATCAGAATTTGTTATATTATACATACGGGCATTACGATTATTATTGCTAACATTATTCTCGTTATCATCATCATCATCTTGATCAATTGCTGAATTCGGAAAACTTATAAATACATGCGTTTGACTTTTCATTTGTGGAACAGTTCCTAATGCTTGTTGTTCATTTAAACTATCATCATTTAACAATGGTCGATTATCCATAAGATCTAAAATAAAAGAAAAATGTATTAAATTGTTATAGCCATTATCACAAATGATGAGTGGAAACGATGAAATACAATGTTCTGTATGAGTATCTGGTCTGCACGGTTGGCTTAGCTTAACCAGTGCCGCACGTGATGGAACAAATATACTGATCTACTTTAATGTCGATGTCCTCTGAAGATTTATGCCTCATACGGTTTCGAACAAGAATCTTTAACTTTATTTTGATGTTTTATTGTTTTATCTTTTTATTGATTTTGCACATTTTTCGCGAAAGATTCTTGTCTAAAATAGCAAGATTTGTTAGTCATCAGCTTGATTGTCGATAGACTGTTTTCCAGTGAGAAAACTATACACAGTTTTGGTGTTATTAAAACTTTTTGTCGTTGCCATGTTCACTGATCGATAAGTAACTCGATCTGAATAGCTAAATTAGCGTTATCAGGGCTGAATCAGTTATAAGACGGAAAAGCTTCATATAAATAACAAAGATTCATAAATTCTGTGGAAAATTTAGAATAGCACAAAAATTAGATAAATTTGACTATTATAAATATTTAAAAACAGTATTATCTCGAGTAGGAAGATACTATCGAGAATACTTTCTAAGTCCTTAGCATCATGAATCAGTAAGAAGCATAAAGGAAGGAAAAAACTTTTTGTGGAAAATCATTTTCAGTTTTTCGGAGATGACTCAGAGTCTAATTCAACCCTGAACTAAAATAGCTGAATTAACTTTTCAAACTAAGCTGACCATCTACTAGTGTATATAAATTTATACGAAAATTCTGTTAACTTTTGACATCATTCATGTCGAGAGGCAATCGAATTTTTACATGTCTGCGTTGGCACCAAAAGGCCAGCCCTCTTATATACATGGAAAAAAGAAAACCAAAATAGGTTATTTTATGCATTTTTTCGTTTGCAAGGTTCTTGTCTGAAATACAGAAATGTCCATCAAAAATCTCAAAGGTTAAAAAAATATAATGGATACGTCATAAAAAATGATACTCGTTGTACTTTCTATTTTTCTTGTGTTCTTTTAGGACCTTAAGGTTAATGTTTTTTTAAAAGATGCTTCGCGAAATACTGTACAAAACTGTACCTAAAGTTTAATTTCAGAACTTTAATCAACCTACGCAAATTAGACAAAAGACGAAAAAAAATAAAAACTTTGTAAACTGAAAACTGATTTCCTGTGTTAACGATTTGAAAGTAAGAAAGTTGAATTAGCCATTTCTTAGCCCTAACTTTGCTCTAACTTTTAGCTACACCTCAAATTTTTTCACATCTAAACCCATTGTGAAATAATAATTTTTTGTCGGTCGTCACACATTTTTTCATTAATTTTTTTAATTCTGTGTATGGTGGTGCTTTCAGTAAAACTTCCATAAAACAAAAGATGTTTTGATCGATTTATTTCTTTACCAGAAACGATCGCTCTATTCTACCTAACTGCAAATCAAAATTTCGATCACGTTTTCCGCTTCTTCCTTGAGCACATTATTGGACAGTAAAAAAATCTTTCTAGAGCAGATGGTGTGCTCGAGAACGAAGTTTCAAAAATACATTAAAAATTGAATCTAAAAATATCATGATATTTTTAGATTCAATTTTTAATGTATTTTTGAAACTTCGTTCTCGAGCACACCATCTGCTCTAGAAAGATTTTTTTACTGTCCAATAATGTGCTCAAGGAAGAAGCGGAAAACGTGATCGAAATTTTGATTTGCAGTTAGGTAGAATAGAGCGATCGTTTCTGGTAAAGAAATAAATCGATCAAAACATCTTTTGTTTTATGGAAGTTTTACTGAAAGCACCACCATACACAGAATTAAAAAAATTAATGAAAAAATGTGTGACGACCGACAAAAAATTATTATTTCACAATGGGTTTAGATGTGAAAAAATTTGAGGTGTAGCTAAAAGTTAGAGCAAAGTTAGGGCTAAGAAATGGCTAATTCAACTTTCTTACTTTCAAATCGTTAACACAGGAAATCAGTTTTCAGTTTACAAAGTTTTTATTTTTTTTCGTCTTTTGTCTAATTTGCGTAGGTTGATTAAAGTTCTGAAATTAAACTTTAGGTACAGTTTTGTACAGTATTTCGCGAAGCATCTTTTAAAAAAACATTAACCTTAAGGTCCTAAAAGAACACAAGAAAAATAGAAAGTACAACGAGTATCATTTTTTATGACGTATCCATTATATTTTTTTAACCTTTGAGATTTTTGATGGACATTTCTGTATTTCAGACAAGAACCTTGCAAACGAAAAAATGCATAAAATAACCTATTTTGGTTTTCTTTTTTCCATGTATATAAGAGGGCTGGCCTTTTGGTGCCAACGCAGACATGTAAAAATTCGATTGCCTCTCGACATGAATGATGTCAAAAGTTAACAGAATTTTCGTATAAATTTATATACACTAGTAGATGGTCAGCTTAGTTTGAAAAGTTAATTCAGCTATTTTAGTTCAGGGTTGAATTAGACTCTGAGTCATCTCCGAAAAACTGAAAATGATTTTCCACAAAAAGTTTTTTCCTTCCTTTATGCTTCTTACTGATTCATGATGCTAAGGACTTAGAAAGTATTCTCGATAGTATCTTCCTACTCGAGATAATACTGTTTTTAAATATTTATAATAGTCAAATTTATCTAATTTTTGTGCTATTCTAAATTTTCCACAGAATTTATGAATCTTTGTTATTTATATGAAGCTTTTCCGTCTTATAACTGATTCAGCCCTGATAACGCTAATTTAGCTATTCAGATCGAGTTACTTATCGATCAGTGAACATGGCAACGACAAAAAGTTTTAATAACACCAAAACTGTGTATAGTTTTCTCACTGGAAAACAGTCTATCGACAATCAAGCTGATGACTAACAAATCTTGCTATTTTAGACAAGAATCTTTCGCGAAAAATGTGCAAAATCAATAAAAAGATAAAACAATAAAACATCAAAATAAAGTTAAAGATTCTTGTTCGAAACCGTATGAGGCATAAATCTTCAGAGGACATCGACATTAAAGTAGATCAGTATATTTGTTCCATCACGTGCGGCACTGGTTAAGCTAAGCCAACCGTGCAGACCAGATACTCATACAGAACATTGTATTTCATCGTTTCCACTCATCATTTGTGATAATGGCTATAACAATTTAATACATTTTTCTTTTATTTTAGATCTTATGGATAATCGACCATTGTTAAATGATGATAGTTTAAATGAACAACAAGCATTAGGAACTGTTCCACAAATGAAAAGTCAAACGCATGTATTTATAAGTTTTCCGAATTCAGCAATTGATCAAGATGATGATGATGATAACGAGAATAATGTTAGCAATAATAATCGTAATGCCCGTATGTATAATATAACAAATTCTGATCAATTTCCATTATCCCGGCCCGTGACATCTTCATCAGTCGATCAGAAACAACAACCACGTTTATGGCAATTTGATTATTATCAGCAATATTTTCAGGTCGATACAAAACAAGTTTTACAACGTTTATTAGGTATGCTTAAACTGCTGTCCTAACGTTGATGTAACAATTCACGAGAGGCGATGGAGGCAATAGATTCAAGGCTTCCATGATTCTGAGACACACGACGGACAATTGACAACGGTCATTTGAGGCATCAAGATTGTCTAAATCAAAGTATCATTTTTATTCTAGATAGCATAACACCGCGATCGAATTTTGATGCTAATATCCGTCAAAATCCTGATCTCTACGGACCGTTTTGGATTTGTGTTACATTTATTTTCACAATCGCGATTAGCGGCAATATAACTAATTATTTTCATTTATCATCAGCCGAGTTTCAAATTGATTTTAGTAAAATAACATTATCATCAACTGTAAGTATATCGGCTGTTTGCATTATTAGTCAGAGAAATTTTTTAAATATGAAAATAAAGAGAGATCAAAAAGAATAGTAAGTGTTCTCTGAATTTTAGACATTTATATGTTTTTTTTCTAATTTATCTTAAAGATTTTATTTCTTTACTGGTGGTTGATGCCGACATTTATGTATTTATTTTTTCGTTGGCGTTTAAACAGAATTGAATATACATATTTAGAATTACTTTGTGTTTATGGTTATTCATTAACAATTTTTATTCCTATTTCTATCTTATGGATGATTCAAATCAATTGGTTACAATGGTTATTAACAATTTTTGGTTCGTTAATTAGTAGTAGTGTGTTAATTATTACATTTTGGCCAGTTATATCGATCGATCAAAAGCGATTAACATTATTATCAATAGTGGTTGTTTTTTTAATGCATACATGTTTAGCTGTCACTATTATGCTAGTATTTTTTCATGTCTCAGATTCAAATATCAAACCAAATATTTCGACTACCACTAAAGAAACAACAATGACAAAAGGTTTAATAACACCAAAACTGTGATGTATACTTTTCTCATAAGAGAACAGTTTTTCTCTGAACAACTTGTACATCTATTTATAAGGGAGAATCTGAATTTTTATACTTTTTATTTTTCAACTAACTGCTGTAAATATTTTATTTTGTGTGAAAATTTTATGCAATTGACAATTTTTCTCTTATCTATTATATGCTGTGATGTATCCGTATTTTTTGCAATTTTCCTAGCAGAAACCGTGTTGACAAACAAAACTGCACATATTTTTATTTTGTTGATTATGGTTATCTTCTTTTTCATTCATGTTATATTATATTAATGTCATTATTATTGTTATTATTGTTATTATTATATTAAAAAATGTTATTTACAAACGTATAGATAAATATACAGAGGAGCGATGGTTTACCGGATAAATTGGTTATCAACGTTTGATTTAGTTTCGCTACCCTTAGTATCAATCGTCTACAGAACAAACAAATTTCGTGACAAGTTGTTACACCATGAAGGTTGCAAAAAAGAGTTCTTTCGCTGTTAGACAGACATGCACAAGTACAGGGATTTTATTTCTATATCGAATCCTCTTTAGTTGAGAGTACTGAACAAATACTTGAATGCACAGTTCCTAGAAGTAACTCTTTCGTTAAAGTAATTCTGGCCAATCTTTCAGTAGAGGAAGTTATACTCAAGATATCGTGCTCTCTTCGTTTAAAGAGATCGAAAGCAAGTCGCATTTTTTCCATAACAACTGCGTAAAATATATTAACTAATTTCAAATCGTTAAGCTCCTCATATAAATCTACCTTGACAGAGCATCTGACCTCTTAGGTCTGGACTAAATATGGGTTGATCAGCTTACACTGTCCCATATTCGTTTTTATTAAGATATATCCTCGCGGAAAAAAATAGTTGCACACAGTATTTTTAAGATATTTTCCTTACGAAAATATACTTTTACAAAAATGATCGCATATTCTAATAGCGCTTGGAATTCTCTACAATTCTGTATATTTACATCTTGACTTGCACTCATTCGCTGAAAAATAAATTGACTGCGATGAAGGTACCCTCATCATCCGATTCTCACGGATTGTATTTTGTTACTATCCTTTTGATTTGTTTTTTAAACTTATCATCTCTGTAAAAATTAGTTTTTATAAAAGTAGTTATATATTCTGATAGCGCTTGAAATTCTCTATTACCCTGTGTATTTATGTCTTCTCTTGCTTTTATTTGCTGAAGAATAGCTTAAGAATTACTAAGGCACCATCCTTAACAAACTCTAAACAATTGCATTTTTTACTATCTCTTTCGCTTTTATTTTTGAACTTATTATCACTACAGAAATATTTCTTTATACGAGTAATAGTATGTTCTGATAATGCTTTTAATTCTCTATCATCCTGAACTTTGCCAGCCTTGAGAGGCTATTATCTGATGGCAAATATTTTTTAGAGTTCGTTAAGGATGGTGCTTTAGTAATTCTTAAATTATTCTTCAGCAAATAAAACTAAGAGAAGACATAAATACACAGAGTAATAGAGAATTTCAAGCGTTATCAGAGTGAATAATCACATCTTTTTAAACGTATTCGTATGGTAAGTATAGTTTGAAAAAAAGCAGAATAGGTGTCGAAAAAACGAAGTTTTTGGTACATGTCAATTTGGGTACCTTCGCTGCGCTTAAAATTTTTTTGAATACACAAATGCAAGACGATATATAAATATAAAGGGTGATAGAGAATTTCAAGCGCTATCAGAATATATAACTACTTTTATAAAAACTAATTTTTACAGAGATGATAAGTTTAAAAAACAAATCAAAAGGATAGTAACAAAATACAGTCCGTGAGAATCGGATGATGAGGGTGCCTTCATCGCAGTCAATTTATTTTTCAGCGAATGAGTGCAAGTCAAGATGTAAATATACAGAATTGTAGAGAATTCCAAGCGCTATTAGAATATGCGATCATTTTTGTAAAAGTATATTTTCGTAAGGAAAATATCTTAAAAATACTGTGTGCAACTATTTTTTTCCGCGAGGATAAGTTAAGATATAAATGTGTTTTTTTATTGGACTGACATTCTCGAGCAGATACTAACCTGTTCGAGTCAACAATGTCAGTGAAACTAGGAAGAGTAAGTCCAGGACATAACTAAAGTTACGAAGTACTGAAGAACATTCTCTCATACACAGGGATGAACGGTAACGATAAAAACGTGTTACCGTTATCGACGCTTCGGTTACCGGCTTACGGTAAAAGCTTCAAAACTTTACCGTGCTTAACTTCAATAAAAAATATCTTTTACCGTTACCGTTCATCTCTACTCATACAGTAAATGCAAATTTCCACTGTATACGAGATAAACAGATCTCAAACACGCGCGAAAAGACCAAGAGGTCTTATGCGCCTGAGTAGACAAACAAAAATGCAACTCTACATCAGTAACGACTAATAAGCCTTGTGTATAGCTTCGCAACATACTGAAACTATAGCTAAACATAGACTATAATAGATAAACACATTGTAATGGGTAGAGAATGCTAAACATATTAAGACTACTGATTTGCTCAATTTGAATGATAAATCTTAGTTTGCGCATAGTTCACCTCAGGAACAACAAATTCTGGATACTCGTTTAACAAGCGAGAACAGTTTGATTTTATGCATTCGAATATTTTGGATCGAGTTTGTTTCATTAAACTTAAACGCGGTATGACTTGCTTAACTTCTATTATTTTGAATGTTTATAAAACATTCCCATTGAAAAACTAGCTGTTAGTGCTATAAATATATTCACGAGAGTAAGTATTAGATATAAGCTAATCGATAATCGTTCAGCCGTGGATGCACAATGGAGAAAACATATGAGATCATCGTTCAAGAAAAATTCATAAAAGACCCAATATATGAGAGTGATAGGAATCGTTTCAAGAAGCTTCGGATATATTTTGAAATCATCGAACTTACTATTATAGCATGCTGTCGCTAGAGAAACTCCTACTTTATATCCCGGCTAACTGAGAGCCAATTTACCTAGAAAATTCAGAATACCAGGAATTATTGAGGTTTTAGTTCAATTTCAGTGTTCGATCACCTTGACAGGTTACATAATATGAAAGTTCGATCGACCGGATGATTTTTTAGATCGATCGATTCCAACGGTATACGCGTTTGAAGTACAAATTGAGCCAGTAGTTTAAAAAGTGCTACCTTTTTTGTCATTTTTTAACACTATTTCAAAGTTTTGAATAGGAGAATTTTTTATATCAATAAAGCATGCTATATAGTGAGCTGGATGATTTCAAAATATATGCGAAGCTTCCCGAAAAGATTCCTATCATTTCATAATTTCTCATATATCTGGTTTATTATAAATTTTATTTTTGAAGGATGATCTCATATGCTTTCTTCGTTTTTAAGCTACACTTTCAGTTGTACCTAGCCAGATTTGTGGCACGACCGAAGGTACGTACTCCTCCATTCAGAAGAGTTTTCTGCGTAAAAAAATCTGCATAAAATTCGGATCATATCTCAACAGAAGCCTGCAAATTCAATATGGAATGTAGACAAGGTTTGTGTCAGAATTCGAACAGAATCTGTAAAATCTGTACAGGTTGTGCGTGGATCACTTGCAGAGTTTAAGGAATTTCTAAAGATAATTTTAGGCTTACAAATGCTTCTTGATGCACATTTGGCGAACGATTTCGTTAAGACTACAACGTGTGATAAAAACTTGTGACGAATCTATTGATACTCTGCAGCAATCTGCTGATTTGTGTAGTATAGGGTGTATCAGTTACATGCTTTATTAACTAACTGTACGTCATATATATATTTGCTATTTCAACGAGAAAACTTATAGAACAGGTTTTCTGCTGAAGTGTTTACTTAATTTGCCAAAAGATATCTTTTCCTTCCATTTCCGTTTGTGTTCGCTTCACCTTAGAATAACCGCTCTTGTTGCTAGGATTTCAATGGACCGAGCGACATATTTTCCGTTTTCCGACTTATAAACTAGTAAGAATGATGGCTACTAGTTTATTCTCATTTGACATTTTTAGCCAATCACTAATAGTTATACAATTATACATCATCAATTTAACGTAACTTTTGCTTCTTCGGCCTTTTTTGTGCTGCAATTGTTGTTGCATGAAATACCTTGAAAATTTTGAAATACTGTACAGACTTTGTTATTTTATACAACTCTATTCATTTGTTTGAAATCATCGTTTTAAGTTGTTATCTTAAGATAGTTGTTACTTGTTGATTAAAAACAGAACAAAGATGCCACCAAAAAAGAAAGAAGAAGCAAAACCAAAGCCATTGATCGGTCGTGTTGGCACAAATCTTAAAATGGGAATTGTTGGATTACCGGTAAGTAAAGAAAGAGATCTACATTCTCAGTAAGGTTATCACAGTAAAGATCATTTTATTTGTTTTTTTTATAGAATGTTGGGTATGATGTGAAAAAAAGTGCATGAGTTTCAATAACAATCACAGTTATTGGTTTGTTTTTATTTTGTGCATAGAAAGTCGACATTTTTTAATGTTTTAACAAAATCTTCTGTACCCGCAGAGAACTTTCCATTCTGCACCATTGATCCTCATGAAAGTATGAATAGATATTTCAGCCTTTTTGTGAACAATGCCGTACATGTTT
>CAJNOQ010005634.1:0-14943 GCA_905250885.1 Didymodactylos carnosus | reverse complement strand
CAGCGTTGAAGAAAGAAGAGTAGAACTTTGGTTACAGTAAATTCGACCTAGTTTTTTCTTAGAGTAACTCCAAGGTCTGTCGAGTGGCTAGAAATGTTCTCCTGTTTAGTCTGCATCTAACCGTGTGTGTTTCGATGGAATTCGAGCAGGGGCCGATTTCATCAAATAATCGCCCCCGTCCTTTCTTAGTTTTTGAGATTAACACAAACAATTTCGTGCTGAAAATTTGAATTTCAAGATAAAGTAACCTGAACGACTCGAAACATGTTTCTTATAGGTTATCGCCAATGCTCTTTCCAGTGGCAGCATTTTTAAATATTGAGAAAGTTTTCTGAAGGGTTTTCCACGCCGGATCTCTGGAAAACTATTTAGAAAACTTTTTCAATATCCAACTCTTATGCCATTAGAAAGAGGATCATGAAAAACCTATAAAAAAATGGTTCATGAAATTTTAGTTCACTCAAAAAGCTAAAGTCCGCCTGCTCTGGCAAAAAATGCCCACTGTGCCTATGTGACTTTCTACAGAGCAAGCGAGCGGCTAATTTGTTGATCTTATCAAGATTTCAGTATAGAATACACTATGATATAGGCCGAGCCATAGTCCAGTTTCCCAGGGATCCATGACTATAGTCATGGATAGTTTTAAAGATGTGTAAACTTCGAAAGTTTGCGATTACTTAACTATTGTACCACAGCTGGGCAAGTCAGAGGTTTTTCAAGTCACTAAAACAATTGTCAAGTCAAGTTGAGGTGAGAAAAGTTTTCCCCCTAAGCCAAGTCAAGTCAAACCATCCCTCGAAATTTTTTCCTTCAAGTAAAGTCAAGTCTGGTTAAAAAATAGGCAGTACATAAAATGTGCTAGCGTCTTTTGTGTGCGGGATAGCTGTTACAGTTTCAGAAACGCTGTTTTATGGTAAAAAATGCGAAATTTAGACGAAAATCTCTTACTTCAAATGACTCGAATTGCAAGAATTTTCAGGCCTAGTCAAGGTCCCGAAAACAAATCTTTCAAGTCAAGTCAAGTCATATCGAAAAGCTTTTGCGATCAAGTCAAAGGAAGTCACGTTAGACTTGACTTGGACTTGAGGCATTTTTGACTTGACTTACTCACCTCTATCTGGTATACTGAACCGATTTTGATCAATTCCAGTACCTAAGGATTTGGAACAAGCCTCTTTCAACTGGTTCACACAGAAAAGTTTCAGAACATGTAGAAGTACGGTTTCCAACAAATCGAAGGTTCAGAAACACCAGAATGGACTAAATAACTTTTTGAGAAACTATCATTCAACTTAGTAATATTTCGAATAGGCGTTTTTATTATAGCAATTATACAGACTACATGCTGAAAACAGTTTCAAAGTTCCGGCGTAAAATTTTCAGTTTTTAAATTCTCTTTAAAAGGTTAACATATCGCATTCTATTAATAGTTGAGAATATTGCACGACAGTTTTGAAAGAGCTTGATCAGCAGGTAGACTAAAAAAAGGTGACCTTACTGCGACGTCGACCCGTGCCATCCTGCACACATTTCAAATTCCAACATCATTGGATGTTTTCTGAATAACTTCCGATCGAAATGAAATCGCTGTCAGTGACTCGCAGTGCTCGATAGTCAATACGTTAACCCAGTTTATCGCAAAATTCTTGTGTTATAGGCTGGTGATTTGGAAAACGATCAAATGAATGCCGATGATGAACAAGAGGATGATGACGACGATAATAATTCTTTACAATTGAAAGCAAAGAAAATTACAAGTGAAGAAAATGATGATTTTGTCAAAGCTTTCGATACACTTATCACTGAATCGGTTGCTGTAAGAGAAAGTGTTTTGTATACGCCTACTTTTCGTTAGTTTCAACTATTTTGTATTTCTAGCAACGAACCACAGAAGTAATCAAAGTACCGGCACCCGATATTGCTATACCCGTACACTTACGTAAAAATAAAGTATCATCAACCAACATAAATGTGTCCAGTAAGTTCTGTTAGAGAGCCTTTTACAAATCATTTGGAATGCACACATTAGCATAGCAGATACTTTTTTGCTATCGCCTACCTTTTTGACCTAAACTGTTATATTATCCCTTCTTTTTTCATTAGTTCCATGATTTAGCTGTGCCAACGTCATCGGAAATGGCTCTACGTTTAAAAGCACGCGAAGAGGTATAAACTAGAAACAAAGAAGGTGAAAGAAGAATGACATACCAGTTTCTATTTTTAGATAAAAACTGATAAAGCTCGATTAAAAATTTTAATGTTGAATATGTCAACACGTATGGAGCAAGATGTTGAACAACAAGGTAAACGGTTAAAATGATAAGTATTAAATGAATTTTGATTATTGATATTTGTTGTAGAACTAATGCTCAATGTATTAAATCGTACTCCAGCTATGATTAATATAAATCGAGAACGACAGCCACTTTATGTTCATCAGAAAGGTGCTCCAGATGCTGATCTTATATTTGGACCGAAGTAAGTACTCTGCGTCTATTGTGAAAACTACTTAACAAAGAAAAAATATTTTTCTTCAGAAAACGCTGAACAAATGACAAAATTTGTTGGACAAACTTAATTGAACAATAATCGATGCTGCAATTAGCATGTAAAATTAATATAAAAAAACGATAGAAATATTTAAGATACAATATGAAACATGATGATTTAGAATGCAACCAAGCAGTGAACTATGACAAATGATGAACGAAAAGAAAATTTAGATGTAAGAAATCAACAACACATTGATGCATTAAACTTTTATATCTGCCCTTCAGGTCATCTTATTTCAGGTCAGCAGCGTTTATCGCTTATATTGTCCAACCAGTTCATCATTAACCACGCCACTTTATATATCATTCGATAGAAAATTTCGCGGGCTTCAAAAGTGCGTATTAATAAGTCTTTGAAAAATATGTCCACATGGACGAATAGTTGAAATACGTGGCCGATATAATGATTTTCAACTATCTAAGTACTTTAAATACTCCTTTGGTAAGTTTTCTGCCATAATGAAAAATTATGTATTTTGCGAAAACAGACGATTGGATAGCCGTTGAAGATCTCTACAAAGTGAGCTGATCAGAACATCCAAAAAGATGGATCCAGTCATTAAAGATATGGAAAAGTAGTACTGTGTGTCATTATCACAAGAACTCCTTTCTTTTTGACATTTTGGCAACAGCTGAAACCAATCTAAATACTGTTTTGAATAGCCCGAACATTTTTCTATTAGATGTGATGCATATTGTCGTTCAATGAGAAGAGTTGACAATAGGGTTTCTGGAAAACGAAGTCCTTGTTCTTTTGTCAGAAAATTTTCCAAGCCACATAGCCTGATAGAGCATACAATTCTGAGTAAACAAGATATGTTCTGGCTGTTTATAATGATTTTTCAAGCGAGTGCACTCGATTTAGAAAGGGCTACAAAGACCGTGAAAATTAGCAAAAGATTCCAGTTAAAAATCATTATAAACAGCCAGAACATATCTTGCTTTACTCAGAATTGTATGCTCTATCAAGCTATGTGGCTTGGAAAATTTTCTGACAAAAGAACAAGGACTTCGTTTTCCAGAAACCCTATTGTCAACTCTCCGGCGTAAATTACTGACTTTTTTCAAAATCCTTCAAAATCGAGTATAGATTCGTTTTTTTCTTCTGACTGCACGGAAATATTCATAAAAGCACACCAATCGACACAGAATTTCAAGCTGAATCGACTGATGTAATTTAAGAATACTTTTGAAGTTGTTCAAGTAGAAAAAGTCCGAACTACGGCTGAAAAACAGGTTTTTTACTAGTATCTTGTTGGTTTTGACCCCCTTGTACACCTTTTCAATTTTTGAGGCTGCCATCGGATAGAGCATACAAAGTTGCATCTATCTTTTCTTATATCTTTTTCGCCGATGGTGAAGATCCCTCTTTCGTACGTAGCAAACCCATCAAGTCTTTTTAGATATGAGATTTAGTCAATATTTTTATATCATTATACTTACTATAATTCACGAAAAAAGTTATGTATTGGTTTTGGAAAATATTTTTTTGCTATTTATCGCATTCTAAAGCAGACGCTTTGGACTATCCAATGATGCATAAATCTCAAAACAAACCTTCAGTGAGGGAGAGGAGCCTTAAATTAGATATTTTAGGAATAGATTCGACACGGTATTTTAAGATGATGTAGAAATGGATGTATTACCAATGAGTACAGATCATACAGTAATATCAGAACCTTGAGAGAAAGATAATAAAAGTTCAGATAGATTTCATTTATCACGAGTATAGATCAATTTATTTATATTTTTTATTGACGTAAGAGTCAGTTGACTTGTGATAAAAGAATTTAGGAAATTTTGTTAAGACAAAAAGTTCAAAATCACATTCTTTTGTTCAAGTTCTGTTTGAATGAAAATTGATTAAGATGTGATTCGTGTTCATCTAAAAATTGAATAACAATATTCTCGAAAGGTTGATAAAAACTTGAGTTCAGTGGCAACTCGATATTATTTGCAAGTTCATAGCATACGGCGACATAGTAGAAAATTACAGTTTGATGCACGACTCGGCTAGACTCTGCTGGAGTCGAACGAAGTCGTTTGAGTTGGTTGGCAAAGACTTTTTCAAAATGAGTTACATTGAAAAATAATGAACCATTGTGGTTGAACGTAGCTTGATCTAGAAAAGCAAGAAAGATAGAAAAACTAAACTCTATGCTACTACTCAGAGTTGATCTGATAATGACAGATTACCGTCAAGTCGAAAATAGCGGTTATAACGTATCGAAAATTCGTATAATCAAGCATGATTTTAAATTAAAAATTAAATTCTTAACACCATGCCTGGAGTGTGAAGCATAAAACCTACTCATCGCTTTCTGGAACTGATGCTGAGTTGTCGAAAAAAACATGAATTTTGTTTTTTTGACTCCGTGTTTAAACTGTCTAACTCGCATGGAAATATGCACGGATCGTGGTAGATTGATCCTGATTCAAGACTAACCGAAACAATGAAAGAATAGATTATCTATAACCCAGTGGGTCATAATTCGAATCGATTCTTCCCTGTTTAGCGAAGAAATAAAACAAGGAAAGGGAGTAAATTTCTCGATGGATCATGTGTTTGGTTTAGATGCAAAATTTAACCTTGAAAAGGTTATATGATTGCGATTCTCATAAGGTGCCGACTATATGGAAAATATCTGCTGTAGATGCACGCACGTATACACAGTAGGATGTTAGTGGTATAGTATATATTAGTTCCATGTCTGTTTGTATGTCTCTATGTCTGTGTAGGGTATGTCGTTAGGTCGGGGCTATCTCGCCAATGTAGGTCCGCCAATACTCCCACTTACTACTTGCATCTTACTATTTCACTTGCGACTGGCATCTGTATCTAATAATCAATTCTCATTAGAGACGGTTTCTACTCTCCATTTCAATGAACAGTGGACTCGGTTGTAAGTTGAATAACTCCGGATAGGAAGCAGCTATAGACCTGCGGCTTTCGACATTCGAAAGAGAATAACATTTTTTATATAGAAATGGCAAAAGCTGGCTGATGAACAATTGACCAATCAGATGAGTTTTCGCTTGACATTTTGGATACTGCCTAGCGAAAAGATTCCTCGTTGAATTTGAAATTCTAATATAACTATTCGATAGAGAAAATTGTTCTCTATCGATCTGCACAAGGCCCAGCTCTTTGGCTTGTGCTGTTCAGGAGTTATAGGCGTTTTTCTGAGAGCCTCGATTTCGGCCAGCTGACCTTGAATCAGCCCAAGGAACCTTGAAACATAGGTAATCGACCATGCTGAGTCGAGTGGTGACGTTTATTTTCAGTTTCGACGCGAATTAATTCACTACATTAAAATTTTTTGAAATATAGACTCAATACACCGCATAGCGTTACATAGCGCCCGAATATAAAACTTTCAGAAATATTCAATTTAATGATTTGGGTCGCTTCGAAACTGAAAATAAACGTCACTACTCGACTCACCATGGTCGATTACCGTTGGGAGCAGGTAAAAAGCCTAAATGGATATGGACCCATGGCTCTTTCCTCAAAACTTACAGCCATTTTTTTAGTTTTCCTAGCGAAAACTAGGAAAAGCAAAGACCCGTACTTTTATTGTGTTTTCTCTCTTTTGTCTCTTTCCTCCTAAAAATAGTAGTTAAGGAAAACACACAATACAGAAAAAGAGAGAGAGAGAGAACTTTATTTTCACACAAACAACAAAGAGACACGTGGAATCAAAATATCCAGGCTTTTATTTACGGAAGTAGATACACGCTATTTAACTAAAGGGTTTGTTTCTGATCGTTAGAATTTTGATAACCAGGAAGGAAAAGCGATGGAAAGCTGAAATTTGTGAATGACCACCAAAAACAATTTCCGTTTACTACGACCTTTCTAGGCGGAGTTCTGAATTTTTCTATTTTTGCTAGTTTTCGCTAGGAAAACTTAACATATGGCTGTAACTTTTGAGGAAAGAGCCATGGGCCCATATCCATTTAGATCTTTTACCTGCTCCCAAGCCTCTATCGGATGACGTACGAACGAACGAAATCGGAAGAGTTCACCGAAAAACGTTCGTTAGTAAAATTATTCCAAAATAAGTCTGACCTCCTTCAATGCTTTTTTTGCTTTTCTTAAGATTTTCGAAACTTGTTTTTTTGTTTGTTCGCGTAAGGGAGGACTATGCATGCGTTTATTGTGTTTGCTGCTTCTTCTGCTCGGCTTGGCATATGTGATTTATATTATAAGTCGAATTAAGCAGCTACTCATTTGAAGTCCTAAAGCAATTTTTCTGCAAAACAATTTGGTATTCGTGATCAGGAAATAAAAAATGAGTCGAATAAGATACTTTTCCGGGACTTTTTGTCTAAATTGGCTCCCATTCGCATCTCAGGAAAACTTTTATCCAGAGAACTCCTGAGGAGGAACGAACACAAAAGTTTGAAAAGAAATCTTCGGGAGAAAGTTTTTTATTCGACTCAGTTTTTATGTCCTGGCCACAAGTATTAAAGGGGGAGGGCGGATAAGATCGTTTTCCAGCCCGCAGCCACATAAATTCGAGATTGATTATTAGAATCGGATCAAATTCGCGCTATGTGACATCAGAGTTTCTAAGACCTGAGGTACTGCAGGTGTTCGAAAAGGATTTTTTCTTTCATTCCGATCTCAACACACATAGGTATATCAATTCAAGTAGGCTGATCACGAATACCACATTTAGAATGAATAGAACTGTATCCTCTGTGCAGCAGCGGCAGTTCAATGTCGTCACCCGTGGGAATCCCTCTTGAGACTTCGCTATCCTGGGGCTCAGATCATACGGGAAAAATGTTGAGAAATTTGTTGTCTTAAGGAACTTTTGAGCTCTATCCACTGCCGTTTTCGAAAGAAACAAAAAGATGTGTGCGGGTGTTTTCCAGAGGGTTTCTATACATCTTCAGCAAAATCAGACAGATTTCTGAAGAATCGGCAGTGCCATCGTGTTCAGAATGGCAAGAAACCTATGTATTCAAAGCTTAGCAGCAAAATAGGGTCACTTCTGATGTTTCAGAAAATCTTTTGTATAATAAAGAATATTACACTCATACTAATTAAATATTTGTTCTCTATATTTACTAGATCAGGCAACAAATTTGAGACTTTGAATATATAGATTTCTGAACACCCTGCTACTGCCGGTTTTCCAGCAACCTGTCTCTACAGTCTGCAAATACAGTTTCATTTATTCTAAATGTGATATTCGTAATCAGCCTACTTGAACTGATATACCTATGTGTGTTGATCGAAATGGAGGAAAAAATCCTTTTCGAATAACAGGAATGACTCAGGTCTTAAAAACGTTGATGCCACATATGGCGAACTGGACCCATGAAATATGACCAAGAACCATGTCTGACTCGATCCCAATAATAACTCTCGAATTCATGTTGGTGTGAGCCGGAAAACGACCTTATCCGCGCTCCTCTTTTGTTCATGTTAAAAACTGTGGTAGTTAATACCTTGAAAAATTAAATTCAAGCCTAACGAATTTATCATTTTCCACTTTGATGATGTGTCAACTATTATTTTTCGACAGTTAAACATCAGTTTGGAGAAAACCCTGTTTAGTATTAATGTCCCAAGCATAACGCCCAGAATCGAGTGACGAAAGTTCATTTTAAGTTTAATAAGAAAACCATGGTAGACTACAAAATGCTTCGGAGCATGTCAAGATTTCGTATGTCGCTCAACATGCTCACCGACCATTTTGAGTTCTACTTAAGTTCTATTCCACTTTATTCAGTTTTGTATGTGAAGTCTGAATAACATACTTCGAGACATTAAGTAGTAGAAGAATGACTATTAGGCCTGCAAAAGTTCACATTTCGTTCCTTGAACGTGAACGTATACGAACGGTGTTCATATCGTCTGAAGTAAATTTAAACTTCTGTTTTTTGTACTGTAGTAAGAACATATATATTTCTGCTTGGTCTTATCTAATCAATAGAAATTCTAGTGAAGGATCAGATGTTCTGCTCAGGGTAGTGATCAGATTATTACAATGTAAAAAGGATACCCCTTTATTCTCTAACCAAGACATTGATTCTTCCAAGAACAGATGGAAGATTTCCTGATCAGAAGACTAGTTTTTCTGGCACTGGAACCGAAGTTTCTTGGTCAAAACCATTACAGTAACTACATACGTTTTTCTTTGTTATCCTAACCCATTTGTGACAAACAAGCATTGAGTTCCACTAAATATAAGTGATAATGGAGAAAGTTGTTTCACTTGGTATACTACTAGGTGAAATTGCTATATAACCCTTTGCAATACTATTTATTTCACACAAGATCAACACCGTTCATATAAAATAACTTTAACGTTCATCAGAACAGTCGCGTTCACGTTCAAGGAACGCAAACGTTCTTTAGCGTTACGTTCAAAGAGAACGTTAAAAAGGAACGCTGAACTTTTGCAGGCCTAATGACTATGTTTAGGTGTTTTCGAAAAGTTGGCTCTTTACCTGGAAAATCACACATAATATCACATCTGGTTGCAGAAAACAGCAATGCTTCTGGATGATATTACTATGAATAACTCCTGCGCTCACCTCCTTCACTGTCTTGATAAAGATGCATCGTTGTAACGGGTATTTGGAATACATAATGCGAAAGATAGGCGAGCAACGCTGCGAGTTGTTCGGCTTGATCTATCTTTACTGGTGATTCATCCACATAGAGTGGAATCGAATTAAAATCGTTTTCGTAGCGTCTCATGTTGATTGTAGGTACTTCCCCACGGGAATAGTTACCGTCATCTATCTTTTGTATTTGTCCTTGTAACCTTAATGTCTGCCGGATGTATGGCCGACACTTTACAATCAGATCCAGTATTTTCGAGTTATTTTTTGTCCGATAATCGCTGAAATTCGGAATTTGACTTGGCTCTTCATAAACTGGTGGTGTAGGTGGATCTAAACAAACGGATCGGTTGCTCGTTTTACTCTTTATTAAGTTGAAAGACCGCGATATAGAAATGGAAACTCATCTCGACTTTTAGTTCTGTGAGATATTCCCGGTTGTTGTGGTGTCTGTATATGTGCCTGGTCTGTGTTTTCGTGATTGTCTAAAGGCAGTTTTCAATATCGTCTGAGGTAAAATGATGAACTGTCCGATATCTTATGGGAGATTTACCTAGGAGTAGGCAATTCCCGTCTCCAACCGGTTATTTTATCTCCTAATGATACTTAATCAGTCATCAATTAACAACGTTCAGTAACTGAAAGAAACCGGGGGGCTGTCGTTTGAAGAGTACATTTCCATGACGTTTTACAGATGGGGATCTACCACTTAACCTGGCTGAATACAAAACATAAGTAGATTAGCTAAAGGTTTGGTTCTGTTGCACAACTGACATACATATGGTTTACATCCATCGCCGCTAAACGGTCGTTACTAGGTGGAAGATATGGTTACTAGAGTATGAGGGACTATATTTCTTTTCTGAATCGGATTCAAACAGGTCGCCATGAATCTTGCAACACCAAGGCATTAAAGATATTGGAGGCTTAAGAACAATATATCGGCACTGTAGTATTAGAGATACTGAAAGTTTTACTGGACAAAACCGGTATAAAAAAATCGACAACAAAATGTGGAGGATTTTTCGATAGCTAGTCACCCGCATGTTCTAACTTTGCTCTATTCAGTGTGACTCCAAAATGGTACTGAATATCATTTCTAAATCGAAATCTAATACCAGATTTACGATCTATCGGGAACGGGCTATTTAGTGAGGCCTGATAGACCCACTTTTTGTGCTCATATATGGCATTTTCTACTGTATAGTCTTCATACATGACGAATGTTCGAGCAAACAGTTGAACCAGGTTAGAGAGCTGCTTTGGAGTTCGCAGTAGAACGAATTGGTCTTGCCTGACATGTTGTCAGAAGAAAGAACACGTTATCATTGACATGATCACAGGACTGATGATGAAGCATCGCTAAGGGCTGAGTGCACACCACTCACCGACAAGTTTGTTGAATCTTGTAGAGAAATCTGTTACCCTTCGCACAAAATCGAAATCAAAAGATTGCAGAATTGTAATCATAAGAAATTCATTAATCTCTGAACTTTGTTATGCAAAAAAAGGGTGTGACTGAGTCAGTATTCATGCGACATGCACAAGCAATGAAAAAAGCTTTTTAATAATTCAGAAATATTTTTCTCTCTTTGAGGTCCTCAACAACCCGACAATAACAGACATTTCTTGCTTCCAACAGTTGATTCCAGCACATGATCACGCCAGTATTCAACTAATGATGACGTTAATTTACTACTTTTGTTACATGTCAACACAACATTTGTAGCATTAAATACATTTGTCTTTATATTTTCATATCGATATGTTGCCTCCTTTAAACCTCCTTTAGATATAGCGGACCAACTCGGTGACCACTCAGACTTATTAACGACTGAACTGTATAAGAATGTGTTGTATTATGAACTGAATGTGGTCTTCTCATCATGGTGAGTCTTGTGAGAAGACTCAAATTCGGCCTAGGCCTCCTATGATAGTGGGGTTGTGGACCTTTTGTAAATGTTCATATGCGACACTGTTTTTTAAAATGAATGAAAAATATGATAGTCTCGGACAGCTGACAAAAACTTACGTGGTTTAGTTTTTGAACACAATAGCAGAGGCCAACAGACGATCGCGTAGCACATAGCAATTAGTGGTGGTGGCCGCTCTGTTGATGTCGACTTGACTGTGAATGCTAAAACGAAAATGAAAATTATTCAGAGAAGAGGTCACAAATGAACTAATTCGCACTTTTCCGATAGGTATCATGGAGAAGACTGAAATAACAAATAAAGACATACAAATACATCAGCAGGAAATCAGAACTTGTTCCCAATCTGATAGTGGAAATCAGAATGATGCATGTTTTGTTCCACAAGAATGATAAATATCGAAGAGCTCCTTACAGTAGACAAACTTCAGCAATGGTCATCTATTTCACACTAATTGCTAACTGCAGCTATGACGAGAAGACCAGACTGATGTAGAGCTTTTGCGCTTAATCGCTTGAACTCTCATTGCAAACTAACCGCGCACTAGCGCGTGGCCGTATTATAAGGTGCCAGCAATTGTAAACTTCAGCGCTGTGTTTGGTTTTCACTGATTTATGAGGCTAAGAAAATTCATAACTTCAGCGCTTTTTCTTTTTTCGATTTTTAGACATGGTTCGACCGAGCTCGTCGAGCTGCATCCAAATATTACACCAAGTTCAACTATTTCTAAGCCTCTGTACACCACCATGGCTGAAAAATCAAGGACTGACTTCGAACTTCGGCAGGTCTCCAGTTCAAGAGGACGTAGCGCTGTAACAGATCCTCACCGAACCTTAGAAATAGTTGAGCTTGGTGTAAAATTGGTTATTCTTTCGATGTAGATAGCATTGGAATAGCTTTGAGTAGGAAAACGGTTTTTTGGAGATCTGGTTTTTCAGAAATCCTCTGGAAACCTTGCGGAGATATCCAAAGTTTTCTCATTAGAATCTACGATGTTTTCTACCTCTGAATCCAAATTTCATTGAATTCGAGTGAAAATTGAGTGATTTATTACGAAATGAGCTGTCAGATTCGAAGCAAAATGCACTCGTTCCACCAAAAACGCATTATCTCAGAAACGAAAAGAAACCTATATCACGAAAAAAGTATTGGCTTCAACCCGAATCTATAAAGACTTCATGTTTTTGGTGCGAACGGAAGGGGAACTTTCCCGCTCTCCATGGCTTTTACACTTTTCTTTTTAGATGTAGGTTTCGACGTAGAAAAAGAAAGAAATTGTCTTAAACTTCCCAAAGATAATTAAGATAGAGATTTTTCATTATTTTCAAAAATTAAGCTGTTTCTTAACGTTTTGAAATTTTCGAATTTTTCAAAATTTTCACCATAAAACATCTTTCCGAAACGTTAAAACACATATATTCGGATGCAGCTCGATGAGCTCTTATCGAACCATGTATAAAAATCGAAAAAAGAAAAAGCGCTGAAATTATGAATTTCCATAACCTTACATGGTTGGATAGAACATGACCAGACGATGAAGAATATGTGTGTTTTAGGTGAGTTTATTATTTAACATACAAAATTGAGTTTAAAAGTCCTTCTTTGAAACTGGTCGAGTCGACTTTTACCATTAAAATTCTGGCACGAAGATCAGGAGACAATTGCTTCGGACGGGTAAGCTGATGAACATCCTTTCAGAATCTTCAAAAGTTTTCAAGGACGTCAGGTAGATAGCTTTACGATCAGATAAAATGAGGACTGTATTAGATACGTTTATAGGAATGTTTTAAATAATCAAACTTCGAATGTCAAATATTTCCTTCAACAAAAATACCCCAATTTTGCGATCATCCCTCAATAAAAACAACTTTTTAGAAGTATACGAAGCTCTATATCAAGAAAACTGCTCGTTTCTTTTAAAATTAAATAAAATTCCTTTTCATCAGTAAATTCCATATACTCCTAAACTACATTTGATCAAATCTCGTACTTTTCTCCTTCGTCTCTGCTCCTTGGTGTGACAGTTTTTAGAGTTTTTAGATCAAATGGACTTACGCAGTAGTGTGATCGAAGAAGTTAAGTGTCTTATTTGGAACACTTTCTTTCTCCGTCCACAAACGAAAAAACAGATAACTTGCTTAGTTCTTTTCTTTTTCGCAATTGATCAATCGGAATACCACGTCGATTAAGTTCATTTAATGGTAATGAAAGTTTGTCGCTTATAACATCAATGTCTGTATCAAGCGATTTCTCGAACACAAATTGAGCAAGATCGTGGGCAACGTCATAGTAATTAATATCGTGTTTATCCTTGCTCAGATACAGCGTCACTTTATTCTCTTCATGGACAAGTACACACGAACTGCTTTCACTTGCCTATAACAGACAAAATAATTACGAAATCCGAGAAGATAATAAAAGTCACATCCAGTATGATGGTCTTTCCTTGAAATGACAATTGACATCTGATATTGTCGACTTCAAAAACGGACAACGTTGTCCGAAGTAACTCTACGCGTTTCTCATCGACACCATCCATTTTTTCTGACTAAAAATCTGACATTGAATCACATATTTCTCTGTTAAGATAACAAACCCACTCGATTGTTGATAAACAGAATACCAAGACGGTGATGAATCGAATCGCGCAGCTCGTCACACCGCGTTGATCTAGCAGGATTACCTATGGAACACAAAAACTTCTGTCGTATCAGCTAGATGCAGCTCAAGTTGAAGTTTTTAAACATTTCCAAATATCTCCTAGTTTCATTGTGCACAGTTAGAATTTTTAAAGGATGAGCAGTATTGCAAACACTGATCACAGACATCAACCTACCACTTTTTTGACTCGATGTGATACAGTTTAAAACGAACTACCGTCCACTTCAGAAGAGACCAAAGATGACTGTCTTTTTAAAGAGAGAGGTTGGAGACCTGCCATTTTCACTATTTCACAGAGATCATTTACCCCTTCGCTTACTTCTATAGAATTCAGCGATATTACCAAATAGAACACAAGTGCATTCTTGAGACCTTTCAAGAATCATCTATGGACACATTAACGCTTTACACATGCCGATCCCTCACAAGGGACATTGATATAATCTATATATATAAAGAAGAAAGTTTGTTTGTTTGTTCTGTATGCATTCAATCCCTGTAAGAGCTAAAGCAGCCAAAATTTGCATGGCACACCGTTGGGTCCAGGGAAAGGTCAAGACGGGATCGGCGAGACTGAAGGAGGGGGAGAGTTCCCGCCCAGTTTTCAGAAAATGGGTGAAAGATTTCCGGATTTTTATGTTCTCCGATTTCTGAGGTACTTGCATCTTGCTTTTATATCTTCGCACTGTCCTTGGTCAAGGGCTACTTTTCAATATAAAACTTTTATCTCTGGGATACTTAGTAATCCGATCGTTGGACCGCTACAGTGAGTCTCATCGGAGAAGTCCGAAGTGAAATTGTTTTCTCGATAACTCAGCGGGGGTGTTTCGACAGCGGAGGGATGGACAGGAAAAATGGAGTGGAGGAGTATTATCCCCTCCTACTCGAAAATTTTGGTTTTCTTCAATATAAATAGCTGATGTTTTTCTGTGTGTATATATAATCCTTAGTTAACTAATAAAGTGGTTAAATATTCAAGAACCAGAATGGTTGATAATGCTCTGTACAATGGTAGAGAAGAAGGAAGAAAACGCAATGGGAGAACACCAACACTGTAACACAAAGTGATGTGCCTTTGGGTTAAGCTCACATAATCAACTATGGAACATCCTAAACTATTACTCATTTTCTTTTTCATTTTTGATGTACGCGCATGATGTATCACATTCTTTCTGATGTGTCATATATCGTCATCAGAATGTTCACATCAC